>ML779312.1:974183-986569 GCA_009831015.1 Picea engelmannii | reverse complement strand
CTGCAAGTGTGTTAGCCAGGGATTGGATTAAGGGTTCCTACTCAGAAAGGAAAGAACCAATATCCTGTTCACTGTAGACTTTCCTAGGTGTTAGCCAGAAACTGGGTTAGAGATCCCTGCTCAGAAAGAAAGGAATCAGACTGGCCTGTTCTCTGTAAACCTCAACCTCACAAGTGTGCTACAACAAAAGTAAGGCTCAAGGCTCCTGCTCAGATAGAAAGGAACTAAGTGCTTTGGTTTCTATTAGATAGAGTTAATTGTTTTCTGCATTATTGTTTTCATGAAAGAGTGTTAGTACTGAGCCTCTGTTTGAGAGTAAGGGTCATGTTCTCCGATTGCAAGACAGTTGTTCTTTCCCATTGCAGTATTACTTTTTATGTAATCCAATATTCTTAATTAAGCTTTAAAAGAATTGCAATAGGGGAATTGCTTTCCTGTGATTTAATTCAGAGCTTCAGTTCAAGCAAGAATAATTAGTGTGAATTTATTTACTACAACACTAAGTGCTTTTGGAATTGAGCATATATAGTGCGTGGCTATCTTTGAAACAAAATACTTCCCTGGGTTGATAATTTATGTTTCACTTGGTTGTTTAAAATTAATTAAGCAATTATAGTGACCAACACCTCCTCCAACCACCTCTGTTTGGAATATGTTCTTTGATGGAGCTTCTTCCAGTATAGGTGCAAGTGCCGGAGTGGTATTCAAATCTCCTTCTCAGGAAATCGTATCACTGTCATACAAGATGGAATTTGAAGTCACCAACAATGTGGTAGAATATGAAGCTCTGGTTCTAGGATTAAGGGCTGCAAAAGAAATAGGAATCAAGGAGATGGCTGTGTTCGGGGATGCAGAATTAATTGTCCAGCAGGTAAAAAACGTCTATTAGACCAAGCACCCTCGTCTCAAGAATTACAGGAATGAGGTATGGGATCTAATTGATAGTTTCTTCCTGGCCTTCAACATCTCTTTCATTCCAAGGGAAGAAAATGCTCCAGCCGATTTTCAAGCTTTCTCAGCTAGTTTGTTCGAAGCCCCTGCGCTGCCCACTGACAAATCAGAGGTGGAAATAAGATACAGACCCTCCGTACCGGACAATGTCAAACATTGGAAGGTATTTGAAGATGATCAGGAGATTGAGAAATTCCTCCAATCCATCGATGACTTCTCTGCACTGCATATAGATGAGGACGTTGACGAGGAACCTGGCCACCACCCTGGTGAGTTGTTGAATAAAGTTGCTGACCATCAAATTATTCAACTGCCGAGCAATCATATACCAAGAGGTCTAATCGCGTTAGAAATATTGTTCAATGGGAATGATGTGGCGATAAAGGGCAGGATTTCAGGTGATTATGATGATACGACTGAATGCAACATAGGCACACCAGAGGAGCCCAAGTTTGTCAAGTTGTCGAGGAGTTTGACTGAGGAGCAGAGGATCGGATACGTTGAGTTACTGAGGGATTTTTCTGGCGTGTTTGTGTGGACCTACGAAGACCTCAAGACGTACGACACGTCAGTCATTGAGCACAAGATCCCACTGAAAGAGGAGGCTAAACCTTTCAAGCAGAAGCTGAGACAGATAAATCCTACGCTATTACCTATCATGGAGAGGGAGGTGAAAAAGTTGTTGGATGCCCAAATCATAGTCCCCTTGAGATACTCTAGCTGGGTAGCCAATTTGGTCCCAGTAAGAAAGAAGAGAGGAGAAATCAGACTCTGCGTTGATTTCAGGAACCTGAACAGGAGTTCAAGGAAGGACAATTACCCCCTGCCCAACATGGAACATATATTGCAAAGGGTCACTGGTGCATCTAGGATATCTATGATTGATGGTTTTTCTGGCTATAATCAGATATCAGTCATGCCTGAAGACAGAGAAAAGATAGCCTTCACCACTCCTTGGGGCACATTCATGTATGCCAAGATGCCATTTGGGCTGATGAACGCGGGAGCAATGTTTCAACGAGCCATGGACATAGCCTTCATCGGGGAAAAAGATAAGTTTGTGGTGATTTACCTAGATGACATAACAGTCTTCTCCAAGACTGATATAGAGCACCACTGCCACTTGAAGAGGGTTTTCCTGAAGTGTCGCAGGTTTGGCCTTTCCCTGAATCCCAAAAAATCATTGTTTGCTATGCAAGAGGGGAAGCAGTTAGGCCATATAGTCTCAGCGGAGGGAGTGAGGATTGATCCTGACAGGGTAGAAGCAATTTAGGCCCTATCACTTCCCAGATCTAAAAAGGAGGTCCAAGCATTTTTGGGAAGGATTAATTTCCTGAGGAGGTTTGTCTCAAATTTTGCTGAATTGGTGAAACATATCACAGCCATGCTCAGGAAGGGCCATGAAATAAAATGGACTACTGAACCCAGGAAGTCTTTTGACCAAATAAAGAAAGAATTGACCGAGGCCCCTGTGCTGATTGGTCCAGATTATTCTAAAGAGTTTATGATATTTTCTTTTGCTTCCTTTGACACAGTGGCAGCGGTTCTATTGCAAAAAAATGATCAAGGGAAAGAGCAGCCTATTGCCTTCTTTAGCAAGGCACTGAGAGATGCAGAGCTCCGATATGAAATCATGGAGAAGCAGGCTTACGCCTTGGTGAAAGCTCTCAAAGCTTTCAGGGTCTATGTCTTACACTCAAAAATCATTGCATATGTCCCTTCAACCTCTGTGAAGGACATTCTTATACAGCCTGACATAGACGGAAGAAGAGGTAAATGGATCGCCAAGATCCTAGAATTTGACCTGGAAATTAAGCCCACCAAGCTAATAAAGGGGCAGGGCTTGGCCAAGCTCTTGGCCGAATCCAATTATAAAGCTTTGGAAATCAATTTTATCAATGAGCAAGCCGAGACATCCGACAGGGGTTCCCAAAGCAATGTGCCACTATCAGCATGCCCCTGGTAAAAAGATATCTTGTATTTCCTGCAGGAGTTGAGACCACCTGATGGGATGGAAAAAAGTAAAGCCAGAGCTTTAAAGCTCAAAGCTATTAGGTATTGTCTTATTGTCCAAGCGTTGTATTGGAAAGACCCCCAGGGGGTATTACTCATGTGTCTGGACCCACAGCAGGCCCAGAAGGTTATGAATGATTTCCATAGTGGTCTCTGTGGAGGCCATTATTTTTGGAAGACCAAAGCTCACAAGATCCTCCGAGCTGGGTACTACTGGCCCACCTTATTTCCTGATGTCTGCAGGGAAATTAGAGCTTGCATCAAATGTCATAAATTCTTAGGGAAGAAGCAGCTCAAATCCCTGCCATTGAAACCTGTGGTGGTCTCAGTGCCCTTTCAGCAGTGGGGATTGGACTTCATCGGGGAAATTCATCCTCCTTCGAGTGGCCAACACCAATGGATTTTGACAACAACCGACTACTTCACTAAATGGATAGAAGCTGTCCCCACCAGAAGCACTTCTCACAAATAAATCATCAGCTTCCTGGAAGACATTATAGCTCGATTTGGCTGCCCCAAAAAAATCTTCACTGACACTGCTTCCCCATTTCGGTCTGAGCCTCTGATCAAATTTTGTGAACAATTCGAGATTTCACTGATTCACTCCACTCCCTACTATCCTCAGGGAAACGGACTGGCAGAGTCCTCCAATAAAATCCTAATCAAGATTATCAAAAGGCTATTAGAAGATAATAAAAGGGCCTGGGACTCAAAGCTCAAATTCGCACTTTGGGCCGATCGAGTGACAACAAAGAAATCCCTGGGCCTCTCACCCTTCCAGCTTGTTTATGGGATTGAGGCCGTCTTCCCCACTCAGCTTGCCTTGCCTGTGGAAAATCTCCTCCAAGACTATGAGGGGGAACCTAACCATGTGCTCAGAAGAATTCATCAGATGGTGGAGGTGCAGCAGATGAGAGAGCAGGTCCTGGACAGAGCTTACAATCGTCAGCAGAAGATCAAACAGGCTTTCGACAGGAAAAGCAAAAAGAAAGAGTTTGAGCAGGGTGACCTGGTGCTCAAGTGGGATGCACCTAGGCAGGAAAGGGGAAAACACAGTAAATTTGATGCCCTCTGGTTCGTGCCTTTCAAGATCCTTGAGGTGTTTTCAAACAACACTTACAGGTTGCAAGATATGGAAGGCAACAAAGTGTTTAATGGCCCAGTCAATGGGCATTTCTTAAAGAAATGTTTTCTTTGAGCCGCATTTGGCTCGTTTTGTTTTTGTTTTATTTTTCGGACTAATAAATGACTCCATAGCCCAACAGCAAAGGCACTAAGTCTGCAAAAGAGTTCTTAGAGCATCACAAGGACGACTCTATCCCCCATGGAGCCAAATGTTAGCGATATTTCTTATTAAGGGGGGCTGGAGTGCAAAAGGATGGGTTAAAACCCATTTGTCCTAAGTTTTGGGCGATAATGCGCCCATGGTAAACAACACACAAGTCCGAGCGGTCCAGATTCGTGCACCCGGATCAACGGCGCATGTTGGATTCCGGACCCCCCTCGCCTTTCTACCTTTAATCGGGGGGGGGGGTCCGGAATCGCAGGCGCAACTCTCCGACGGTTCTGATTAGCGCGCCCAGATCAACGACGATGAAGACCATTCTGGACCCCCCCCGCCTTTCTACCTTTAAGCGGAGGGGGGGGGTCCGAAATCCCATATGCAACTTCTCGACGGCCACGATCGAGGCGCCCAGATCAACGGCGCTCGTGCAGCCCCTCCCTTCTCAGCTGCACGGTGCTTAACCAGTGTGGGCCCTCCTCCCGTCATTTCATCCTCCCTTCCGCCTTTCCCCTGCTGCCATGTGTCATCCATTCACCTCCTCCTCTTTGGTCCACGTGGTCTTACCTTCTTCTCACCACCCACTCGTTCCTTGCCGCGTGTTTCGCTCCTTTCCACGTCAGCCTCTCACCCGAAGGCAAATTCATTCCTCCCATCTTCCTCCCTTTCACCTGATGTCTTCCGCCATCAATCGTCCTCCGTCATCCTTCTCTCATCTCGCCACGTCTTCCACACCCTTATAGCCCGACACCACCATCCTCGTCATGTGCCTCATCCTCCGCGCTGGCCCCCCCATGCCTATTCACCGCGGTCAGTCTGTTATTCCAGGTGGTAGCGCGAGGAGTCTCCCATATCCCAAAGTGCTGAGTTGGCCGGGCCATCCTCAATCCCAAGAAGCAGTTATTGAAGCAGTTGGTGGTGGTTAGATATCTCCTCTGCCTTAATGGGAAAGCACGGCCATGAATTTAAGGCACGTCGATTCATCGTTGGAACTGTCAAATAATTAAGATTGCGTCTGACATAAGTTGCACGATCTTTCAGATGTTGACTTTCAGAATCCATGCAGACGCAAAGCTTTTAATGCATCTTCTTGGTCCCGCTGCTGTTGTTTTTTGGAGTATATGTAGGCATTTTTGCCATTTTTGTATCTATCGATGGTAGAGCTAAGATCCCGACTGTAAAGTTTCAGCAAATACTCTGGTTTCCTGGTTATGCCTCTGTGTTTGAGACTTCTTGGTTTATAACAAATAGTTCCTCTTTTCTTTCCATCTGGTTTCGTCTTATGCCGGAGAGTTCGCAGTTGAAGGATTCACGCGAACTTAGCAATCTTGTTATGATAAAGGATTTGTTGTGACATTGTTGTGTTTTCTGGTCTCTGTGTTTGAATGTGAAAGTATTTTGTGTTCGAATGCATTCTTCTTAAGTATGTTACAAACCGGATGTCTGTGATAGACCTTTGCACCCTTCTTGCGTAAGTCTTCCACCTACTCACCTTTTTACTGCAACTCACTGTTTGGAGTTTATCAAGACCTCATTCTTTCATGCATGCCTGGTCTGGTTTCTGAGTTGACACGATGCTATTCTGAGTCTTCCTCCATTTGATCACCCTTAAACAAATCGTCACATTAAATTGATGGGCGTCGGGCTCTGCTCCTGCTAGCAATCCAGGAGTGAATTCTGTCGCCAACAGCTGGCTAACCGCATAGCAAATGTACGATCTCGTATTCACTAAATACATTAGCGAACCCACTAACTGTCGATAGACAGTAGCATCCTCTTTCCTCCAGTTCCCTGGAAGAGGAGTATCCATGGGTTTTCATCCCTCCATGTGAAACTTACCCATTATCTCCCTTGCATACTATCCTTGAGACTACAAAATTTCACCATCTCACTGCCATATTTCCAATCCAAGGAAATAATGAAGAATGCCCAAATCCTTCATCTCGAACTCCTTTGCAAGGTCCTCCTTGCATGAGTGTATCAACTGCTCATCACCAGTCAATATTAAATCATCAACATAAAGCACAATGATCAAGAGCTTACCCTCCACCAGAATTTGGTATAGGTTTGCATCCGCTTCACTTTTGGTGAAGCCCAATCCAGTGAAATAGTTGTCTATCCGAGTGTACCAAGCATGGGGTGATTTCTTCAGCCCATATAGTGCTCTCTTGAGTCTTCACACATGTGACTCTCTTTCAAAGGTCTCAAAACCTTCTATCTGCTCAATGTACACTTTATCCTCAATGATCCTGTTGAGGAATGTAGTTTTTACATCCATCTGATGAATGCGCCAGCCCATCTGTGCTAAGAGTGCAAGGATGGATCTTATGGAAGAGTACCTTGTGACAGGTGTAAAGTTCTCATCATAATCTATCCCCTTGATCTGTGAGAATCCCCAGGCCACAAACCTGGCCTTTTATTTCTCCACACTCCCATCAGTAGCTTGCTTTACCTTATAGATCCATCTCGAACCTACCAATGATTTATCAATCGGTCTTGGGACAATTTCCCATACATTGTTTTTGAAAATGGAGTCATACTCCTCTACCATAGCATCAACCCAAGTGGGGTCCTGCACTGCTTCTTGAAAGGAATATGGTTCAGTCATAATACATTTTCTCATGAGATCCATGTATCCAGCAAATCGATTGGGAGACTCTCTCTGTCTGCGCTGTGAAGTAGGGGCTCCTACATTCTGTGCAGCATCTAGTCTCAATCTATTAGCTTCCATGGTGTGCTTTCTGCCATTTCCGATGGATGGCTTTGCTTGAGTGGTTTCTTCCACTCCATAAACCTCCTCATGTGGCTGGTCCACATTTTGAGACTCATCCTTGGGAACCAGCAGTTCCTCTTCTACATGAAAGTCTATCTCCCTCTCAAGTGACAACCACATGGATTTCCCCTCATCGAATTTTATATCCCATTGCATAAAAGTCATCTTACTATTCAGAAAATACACATGATAATTATGGGGTGTTTCTATGTACCCCACAAATATCCCAGCTTCAACAGTTGGTTCCATCTTCTTCCTGGCATCCTTGGTCACATGCACATAAACAGATGAGCCAAATTTTTTAAAATGAGAGACATCAGGTTTATTACTAGTAAAAGCTTCTTCAGGTGTACTCATGCCAAGTACTCTATGAGGACAATGGTTCTACACATAAACTGTAGTATTGCATGCTTCTTCCCACAAATGCATTGGTAGGCCTTGATCATGCAACATCGCTCATGTTGCACCCTCCATCATTCTGTTCTTTCTCTCCGCGACCCCATTTTGCTATGGGTTATGAGGTGCTATGAGTTCTCTTCAAATTCCTTCTCTGCTGCAGAAGTATTTGAATTCCTTAGAGATGTATTCTCCACCATTATCACTCCTTAGAGCCTTCACTTGCTTCCCTGACTCTTTCTCCACCAATGCTTTAAACTCACAGAACTTTGAGAATGTTTGATCCTTCTTCTGCATGAAGAATATCCAACATTTACTAGAAAATTCATCAACAAAAATAACATAATACCTATGTTTTTCTGTTGAAGCAATCGAGAATGGTCCACACACGTCCGTGTGAATTCTCTCTAGGATCACCGAAGCACGGTTCTCCTTTTCATGAAAGGTGGACTTTACATACTTCCCCAGGGTGCACCCTTTGCACTGATCTAACTGAGCAAGTGTTCCCCCTGGAATTCTAGTAGATATCTGTTGCATGATCTTCAAGGCTCCATGATGAATATGGCCCAATCTCCTGTGCCATAATTCACCCTCATCCCGGCTCACCACTATTTCTACCTTGCCTATCATGGCACCGAATCCATCTACGTCCAGCATGTAGAGATTCTTAACTCGAATCCCTGTCTTCTTGACTTGACCCATTGCTTTATGTCGTAGGTAGGCTTTACCACTACTAAAAACAACATCATAGCCTCAGTCCTCCAACATTGCGACTGAGACCAAGTTTTTCTTCAGACCTGGAACATGCATAACATTTTTCAATTGAAATGGTTTACTTGACTCCCTCTAAAAGGTAATGGTACCAATACCAATTGCACTGTACCATCCATCATTGCCCATCTCTATATGCATTCTGAGATCTTTCTCCTCCAAGTCAATGAAAGACTCTTTATCTCCCGTCATGTGGAAGGAAGTGCCACTATCCAAATACCACACCGATCCCGATGTACTTGAAGCCATGCATGCAATCAAAGTGAAGTCAAGTTCAGATTGTGAGACAAGAGCCTCACCGGTTGCAGATCCATCAACCATCTTGTTCTTCTTCTTCTGTGGATAGTTAGTAGGGAGATGCCCATGTTAGTGACAATGAAAACACTTCACTTTGGACAAATCCAGCTTCTTGACTTTAGAATCAGATTTTGGATGGAATTTCTTCCCTTTCCCTTTCCTTGCCTTGGCAGTCAAATCACAATCCTCTTCTTCATCACGCTATGATGAAGATCCATCTCTGGTGTTCTGCCTGAACTCCTCTTTCACTAGATCCGACAATAGTCGTTCCCAATCCGACAATTTTTCCCTTCCATTGACAGAGTCTTGATAACTGTGCCAACTCTTAGGAATCCCTAGGAGCACCAAGCTCACCAAATCATCAGCAATGACTATTATTCCCACACTTCCAAGCTCATCCCGACATTGGACAAACTTCGTGAGATATTTTGGAATGGTGTTGCCCTTTTCCATATTGATCTTCCTGAGTTTATCTTTGAGCGCCAATTTCGTATGGTCGCTACTGTTTTGGAACAAATCTGTCAAAACCTTCCACATTGCATATGGTCTGGTTTTCCCATGGAGACTTGAGACAATGTGGTCTCGTACTCCTTCCAACAGAATCCTCCTCGCCTTTGCCACTTTCTTTTGCCATGCATCAAGATTTGCAGTGTCTGTCGCATCCAGCTTAGGAACATTGTTTTCAATGTAACCATTCAAGCCATTGTCTTCGAGAACTGCTTCCATCCTATCCTTCCAATAAATGTAGTTAGAGATGCCCTCGAGTTCATACTCCAACCTCAAGCCATTGAAAGACATTTTCAATCTTGAATCAAGTGTCGCACCAAGAAAATCTTGCAAATTCGAATGTTATCTAACCACCAAAACTCAA
The DNA here is from genome assembly GCA_009831015.1 of Picea engelmannii. NCBI lineage: Eukaryota > Viridiplantae > Streptophyta > Pinopsida > Pinales > Pinaceae > Picea > Picea engelmannii. The sequence goes on along the minus strand of ML779312.1, from coordinate 977,215 downwards.
CTACTGCAATCCCTCTTCCCTGGGAGGTTTGCACCCCACCTGAGAGTAGCTTGAGGGAAGAACACACCCTGCCTATGTGTAGCCTGTGAACTTTCCTGGGAAGTTCACACCCTGCTTTAATTTAGCCTACGAGAATGCCAATAAAGTTCGCACCCTGCTTCACTGTTAGGGTGAGGGAAGTTCGCACCCTACTGCATTGTAGCCTGTGAGAATTCCAATGAAGTTCATACCTTGTCATTGTCTAGGGTGCGAGAATTACTGTTCCTAAAACCACTAGAAGTTTTCAGTACTAGAGTTCACACCCTGCTAGAGACGAGACCTGCGAGAACACGATTCTGTTCGCACCTCACTTCCGTAGCTCCATGGCCTCTGTGGATCTGATACCATGTAGAAATTTTGATACACTTAATGTATTCCTGCGATTCTCCTGATCTAAGAATTATATGCCATTGTTAAATACATAATCAATTCTACTATTATTCTTGCAGAAAATTAAACCACGATCACAACCACAATCACAAAGTGAAATATCAATAACACAGAACACAAAAGTTTTACCAGGAAAGCGTAAAGCTAAAAACCCCACTATCATATATTATGTATATCATGAATCAATAAACAATCTCATACAAAACTCTAATCCAAGAGCTCTCAGTACAATACAATCGTCTCACACTGTCATACACAAATCAACAAATACATGTGCCAATTTCCGTGTCCAGACAACTTGCCTCCTCTGCACAAATATCTGCAATTCGAATTCTCACAATGATCATAGAATTGCCTAATTTGCACATGCTCATAAGCATATCCACTGCATGTGTGATCAAATCACAAATGATAGCCAAACTATCCCTTTCACCTATTATCTCAACTGGGTCTCCACTAGATCTGACATGCATGTAGTTAACCGTGGTGAATCTTCAGTTGCATGTGAGTTCACTGATTAATTGAACTCTCACTAGTGCATGTTTAGTTACAACTAGTACAACTGATATTAACTCACTTAACTACACTTATGATTCTGTTACAAATCCAAATCACTCAGTTATGAAAGAAATAATAGATTAATATTTATTGTCTAATTTAATTAAGGGAAAAGTAAAATAGACACATGTTTCTTGTTGACTTTTCAACAATCCCTCTCAACAAGAAAGGGATTATCCTTCACACCAATCCTGTCTCTATTATATTCAAATTTTCTCTTGGTGAACGCCTTCGTCAGAATGTCTACATCCTGACCTTTCATAGGAATGTATTGAAGCAACATGATCTTCTGTTGCACACAATCTCTAAGATGATGGTACCATATATCTATATGCTTAGATCTGTCATGAAACACAGGATTAATCGAGAGTTTAATGAAAATCTGATTATCACAATAAATTACTGTCGGATCTAAATGAGAACCAAACAAACCAACCAAGATATTCCTCATCTATATAGCCTCACATGCATCTTGACTCGCTGCCATGTATTCCACTTCCACTGAACTAAGTGCCACAGATCTCTGTTTCCTGATGTACCAAGAAATAACTATAGATCCGATACTAAAGATCCCTCCTGATGTGCTCTTTCTGTCCGTTGGGATGCCTGCCCAATCTGCATCTATGAAGCCATGCAACTTCACCTCATCCGTCTGTCCATACCATAATCCATACTCAGATGTGCCCTTCAGATATCTCAGGACATGCTTACCCACCTTCCAAAAGTGTTTTGTAGGCTTAACCATCGCTTGACTTAGCTGGTTAAACGCATAGAAAATGTACAGTCTCGTATTCACTAAATACATTAGTGAACCCACTAACTTTTGATAGACAATAGCATATACTACCTCTCCAGAAGTAGAATCCTCTTTCCTCCAGTTTCCTGGAAGAGGAGTATCCATGGGTTTGCATCCCTCCATGTGAAACTTACCCAGTATCTCCCTTGCATACTTTCCTTGAGACAAAAAAATTTCACCATCTCGTTGCCATATTTCCAATCCAAGGAAATAATGAAGAATGCCCAAATCCTTCATCTCAAACTCCTTTGCAAGGTCCTCCTTGCATGAGTGTATCAGCTGCTCATCACCAGTCAATATTAAATCATCAACATAAAGCACAATGATCAAGAGCTTACCCTCCACCACAATTTGGTATAGGTTTGCATCTGCTTCACTTTTGGTGAAGCCCAATCTAGTGAAATAGTTGTCTATCTGAGTATACCAAGCATGGAGTTCTTGCTTCAGCCCATACACTGCTCTCTTGAGTCTGCACACATGCGACTCTCTGTCAAAGGTCTCAAAACATTTTGGCTGCTCAATACACACTTCTTCCTCAATGATCCCGTTGATGAACGCAGATTTTACATCCATCTGATGAATGTGCTAGCCCATCTGTGCTGAAAGTGCAAGGATGGATATTATGGAAGAGTACCTTGCGACAGGTGCAAAGGTCTCATCATAATCTATCCCCTTGATCTGTGAGAATCCCTAGGCCACAAACCTAGCCTTGTATTTCATCACACTCCCATCAACAACTTGCTTTACCTTATAGATCCATCTCGAACCTACCATCAATTTATCAATCGGTCTTGGGACCATTTCCCATACACTATTTTCCACAATAGAGTCATACTCCTCTACCATAGCATCAACCCAAGTGGGATCCTGCACTGCTTCCTGAAAGGAAGATGGTTCAATCACAATACATTTTCTCATGAGAGCCATGTATCCAGCAAATCGATTAGGAGACTATCTCTGTCTGCACTGTGAATGTAAGATACCAGATATATAAAATATGCAGAACATAAATGAAATGCTAGAAATGGCAGAATAATAGTAAAATATCTAGCATAATATTCACAATACAGAGAAATGATATACGAAATAGCAATAGAAATAGCACATTGATTCAGATAGCAATGTTCACAGGCCTCTTCGAGGGGGCAACCTCCAGTCGAGCAGCGCTCTGTTACAATAATCTCCAAGCTAGGGTTTTCATACCCTCGACCCTTATTTATACTAAATATGTCTATTAAGAGAAGCATCT
>ML779312.1:949802-970460 GCA_009831015.1 Picea engelmannii | reverse complement strand
ATCCACCCATGGAAGGCGTATGTCCCGTTGAAAGTGATGGGGTTGAAAGGAATGGGAAGAAGTTTCACCTTCAGTCTTTTTATGTGCATCAGGAAAAGAGTCATCGGTAGGGATCTTTAGTTTGGTGCAGAGTGATGCAAAGATAGATTCAAGTTGGGTGGTCATTTCATGTTTGACTTCTGTCATTGCGGACTACATGGCTACATTTACAGAGGCATTCATGGATGCATCACGGGAGGCAATAGTAGCACTGAGTTGTTGCACTTCTTGTTGGGTTTCAAGGAAACCAGATTGCAAGGTGTTGAAGCGAGACTCTAGTTCTTGGCTACGGGTATGGGCCATGAGGATGGGTGAACTAAAAAGGGAGTGGGTGGGGTCATAAAGTTTTGCAGAAAAATGATATGGAGGAATGTGATAAGGGAGAAGAGATGAATCTAATGGAATAGGTCTCAAATAATGGTGATTTTTTTTTTTTTCCTACTGCGGGGTTATACTTTGGTCTGAAGAATGCTGCAGTGTTGAAATCCCCAAATTCTGAACCAGAGAGAAATGTGTATTTACTTAGCAACCCAAACATAGATGCACGACAATAGATCTTGTCGGTTTAATTTGTTTATGTTCCCCAAGGGTTAGGTATTCAAGGGTTCTACAGACAAGGGTTTTCCCTGTGCTATAACTCTCTGATATACGTGCAGGGTCCAACAGTAGCACTCAGCCCAATATATCAGGGCGCTAACTAAGGAGGATATACCGTACCCTTATCCGTACTACCTGACTACCCAGGTACTAGAGAGTATCTTCCCAAGTGTTGTTCTTGGTGACACTATAGCAGTCCGATGACCGATAGGTTTATCTAAAGAGGGCTTCAGGAAATCTAGGTCGATCCGTAATAGGTGTTGTCTGATGTGCTACCACTCGAAGGGGTACCAACAGGGTTTACAAGGGTGGCCAACATATGTGCGCTTAAGAACCACTTGTATTTCCTGCGTGTATGAATCCCTCAACCGCGGGTTTATGCGCATAACAACAGATCTCTGTGGCTTAAAGACGTTGGAATACGTCTCTACCCTAAAAACAAATAACCACAATTTTTGCCAAGGAAAGTGCTTTGATACCACTTGCAAGATACCAGATATATAAAATATGCAGAACAGAAATGAAATGCTAGAAATGGCAGAATAACAGTAAAATATCGAGCATAATCTTCACAATACACAGAAATGATATACGAAATAGAAATAGAAATAACACTTTGATTTAGATAGCAATGTTCACAGGCCTCTTCGAGGGGGAAACCTCCATTCGAGCAACGCTCTGTTACAATAATCTCCAAGCTAGGGTTTTCATACCCTTGACCCTTATTTATACTAAATATGTCTATTAAGAGAATCATCTAGAGGAAGATCCTTCTAGAAGCGGAAGCTTCTATTAGGTCTTCTTACATCCGCCTTATTCTATTTTATTGAAAGGCCTTATTAATATTGACCTTTATTACATCTGAATACATTGATCTACCTATGTGCAGGTTAGGACCTTAACAGTGAAGTAGGGGCTCCTACATTCTGTGCAACATCTAGTCTCAATCTGTCAGCTTCTATGGTGCGCTTTCTACCATTTCCGATGGATGGCTCTTCTTGAGTGGTTTCCTCCACTCCATGAACCTCCTCATGTGGCTGGTCCACATATTGAGACTCATCCTTGGGAACCAATAGTTCATCTTCTGCATGCAAGTCTACCTCCCTCTCAAGCAACAACCGCATGGATTTCCCCTCATCGAATTTTATATCTCGTCGCATAATATTCATCTTACTATTTAGAAAACACACACGATAATTATGGGGTGTTTCTGTGTACCCCACAAATATCCCAACTTCAACAGTCAGTTCCATATTCTTCCTGGCATCCTTGGTCACATGCACATAAATAGATGAGCCAAAAGATTTAGAATGAGAGACATCAGGTTCATTACTAGTAAATGATTCTTCAGGTGTACTCATGCCAAGTACTCTATGAGGACAACGGTTCTGCACATAAACTGCAGAATTGCATGCTTCTGCCCACAAATGCATTGGTAGGCCCTGATCATGCAACATTGCTCAAGCTTCACCCACGATCGTTATGTTCTTTCTCTCTGCGACCCCATTTTGTTGTGGGTTATGAGGCGCTATGAGTTCTCTTAGAATTCCTTCTCTGTTGCAGAAGTCTTTGAATTCGTTAGAGCTGTATTCTCCACCATTATCACTCCTTAGAGCCTTCACTTGCTTCCCCGACTCTTTCTCCACCAATGCTTTAAACTCACAGAACTTTGAGAATGTTTGATCCTTCTTCTGCATGAAGAATATCCAACATTTATGAGAAAACTCATCAACAAAAATAACAAAATACCTATGTTTTTCTGTTGAAGAAATCAAGAATGGTCCACACACATCCGTGTGAATTCTCTCTAGTATCACCGAAGCACAGTTCTCCTTTTCATGAAAGGTGGACTTTACATACTTCCCCATGGTGCACCTCTAATTGAGAAAGTGTTCCCCTTGGAAGTCCAGTAGATATTTGTTGCATGATCTTCAAGGCTCCATGATGAAGATGGCCCAATCTTCTATGCCATAACTTGTCCTCATCCCAGCTCACCATTGTTTCTACCTTGTCTATCATGGCACTGCAGCCATCTATGTCCAGCATGTAGAGATTCTTAACTTGAATCCCTATATTCTTGACTTTACCCGTTCCATTATGTCGCAGATAGGCTTTACCACTACTAAAAACAACATCATAGCCTCTGTCCTCCAACATTGCGACTGAGACCAAGTTTTTCTTCAGACCTGGAACATGAATAACATTTTTCAATTAAAATGGTTTACCTGACTCCCTTTGAAAGGTAATGGTACCAATACCAGTTTCACTGTATCATCCATCGTTGCCCATCTCTATATTCATTCTGAGATCTTTCTCCTCCAAGTCAATGAAAGACTCTTTATCTCCCATCATGTGGAAGGAAGTGCCACTATCCAAATACCACACCGATCCCAATGCACTTGAAGCCATGCATGTGATCAAAGAGAAGTCAAGTTCAAAATGTGAGACAAGAGCCTCACCAGTTGCAGATGCAACAAGCATCTTGTTCTTCTTCTTCTGTGGATAGTTAGTAGCGAGATGCCCATGTTAGTGACAGTGAAAACACTTCACTTTGGACAAATCCATCTTCTTAACTTTAGACTCAGATTTTGGATGGAATTTATTCCCTTTCCATTTCCTTACCTTGGCAGTCAAAGCAAAATCCTCTTTATCATCACGCTTTGATGAAGATCCATCTCTGGTGTTCCTCCTGAACTCCTCTTGCACTAGATCCGACCACAGTCGTTCCCAATACGACAATTTTTCCCTTCCATTGACAGAGTCTTGATAACTGTGCCAACTCTTAGGAAGCCCTAGGAGCGCCAAGCTCACCAAATCATCAGCAAAAACTATTATTCCCACACTTCCAAGCTCATCCCAACATTAAACAAACTTCATGAGATATTTTGGAATGGTGTCGCCCTTCTCCATCTTGATCTTCCTGAGTTTATCTTTGAGCACCAATTTCCTATGGTCGCTACTGTTTTGGAACAGATCTGTCAAAACCTTCCACATTACATATGGTGTGGTTTTCCCATGGAGACTTGAGACAATGTGGTCTTGTACTCCTTCCAACAGAATCCTCCTCACCTTTGCCACTTTTTTTTTCCATGCATCAAGATTTGCAGTGTTTGTTGCATCTGGATTAGGAACATCGTTGTCAATGTAACCCTTCAAGCCATTGTCTTCAAGCACTACTTCCATCCTATCCTTCCAAGAAATGTAGTTAGAGATACCCTCGAGGGAATACTCCAACCCCAAGACATTGAAAGACATGTTCGATATTGAATCAAGTGTCGCACCAAGAAAATATTGGAAATTCGAATGTTATCCAACCACCAAAAATCAACTTCTGCAATCCCTCTTCCCTGGGAGGTTCGCACCCCACCTTAGAGTATCCTGATGGAAGTTTGCACCTTGCATGTGTGTATCCTGCGAACTTTCCTGGAAGGTTCACACCCTGCTTCACTGTAGCCTGCGAGAATGCCAATGAAGTTCTCACCCTGCTTCACTGTTAGGGTGAGGGAAGTTCTCACCCTGCTCCACTGTAGCCTGTGAGAATTCCAATGAAGTTCGCACCCTGCCTTTGTCTAGGGTGCGAGAATTACTGTTACTGAAAATTGGAATTTTTTAGTACTAGGGTTCGCACCCTGCTAGAGACGGGACCTGCGAGAACATGATTTTGTTCGCACCTCACTTCCGTATCTTTGTGGCCTCCGTGGCTCTTAAACCATGTAGAAATTTCGATACACTTAATGTATTCTTGCGATTCTCCTGATCTAACAATTATACGCCACTGTTAAATATAGAATCACTTCTACTATTATTCTTGCGGAAAATTAAACCACTATCACAACCACAATCACAAAGTGAAATATCAATAACACACAACACAGAAGTTTTACCAGGAAAGCATAAAGCTAAAAACCCCACTATCATATATTATGTATATCATGAATCATGAAACAATCTCATAGAAAACTCTAATCCAAGAGCTCTCAATACAATACAATCGTCTCACACTATCATACACAAATCAACAAATACATGTGCCAATTTTTCTGTCCTGACAGCTTGCCTCCTCTGCACAAATCTCTGCAATTCGAATTCTCACAATGATCATAGAATTGCCTAGTTTTCACATGCTCCCAAGCATATCCACTGCATGTGTGATCAAATCGAAACTTATAGCCAAACTGTCCCTTTCACCTGTTATCTCAACTAGGACTCCACTGGATCAGACATACATGTAGTTAACCGTGGTGAATCTTCCGTTGCATGTGAGTTCACTGCTTAACTGAACTCTCACTAGTGCATGTTTAGTTACAACTAGTACAACTGATCTTAACTCACTTAAATACACTTATGATTCTATTACAAATCCAACTCACTCAGTTATGACTGAAATAATAGATTAATATTTATTGTCTAATTTAATTAAGGGAAAAGTAAATTAGACACATGTTTCTTGTTGACTTTTCAACACTCCATCTCAACAAGAAAGGGATTATCCTTCACTCCAATCATGTCTCTATGATATTCAAATTTTCTCCTAGTGAGCACCTTCGTCAGAATGTTTTCATCCTGACCTTTTGTAGGAATGTATTGAAGCAACATGATCTTCTGCTACACACAATCTCTAGGATGATGATATCGGATATCTGTATGCTTAGATCTATCATGAAACACTGGATTAATCAAGAGTTTAATGCAAATCTGATTATCATAATAAACCACTGTCGGATCTAAATGAGAACCAAACAAAACAACCAAGATCTTCCTCATCCAGATAGCCTCACATGAAACTTGACATTCTACCATGTATTCCTCTTCCACTGAACTAAGTGCCACGAATCTCTATTTCTTGTTGTACCAAGAAACAATTGTAGATACGATACTAAAGATCCCTCCTGATGTGCTCTTTCTATCCGTTGGGCTGCTTGCCCAATTTGCATCTGTGAAGCCATGAGACTTCACCTCATTCATCTGTCTGTACCATAATCCATACTCAGATGTGCCCTTTAGATATCTCAGGACATGTTTACCCACCTTCCAAAAGAGTTTAGTAGGCTTAACCATCGCTTTACTTAGTTGGTTAACCGCATAGCAAATGTACGGTCTTGTATTCACTAAATACATTAGCGAACCCACTAACTGTTGATAGATAGTAGCATCTACTACCTCTCCAGAAGTAGCATCCTCTTTCCTCCAGTTTCCTGGAAGAGGAGTATCCATGGGTTTGTATCCCTCCATGTGAAACTTACCCAGTATCTCCCTTGCATACTTTCCTTGAGACACAAAAAGTTCACCACCTCACTACCATATTTCCAATCCAAGGAAATAATGAAGAATTCCCAAATCCTTCATCTCAAACTCCTTTGCAAGGTCCTCCTTGCATGAGTGTATCAGTTTCTCATCACCAGTCAATATTAAATCATCAACATAAATAAAAATGATCAAGAGCTTACCCTCCACCACAATTTGGTATAGGTTTTCATCCGCTTCACTTTTCGTGAAGCTCAATCCAGTGAAATAGCTGTCTATCTGAGTGTACCAAGCATGGGGTGCTTACTTCAACCCATACAGTGCTCTCTTGAGTCTTCACACATGCGACTCTCTGTCAAAAGTCTCAAAACCTTCTGGCTGCTCAATGTACACTTCTTCCTCCTCAATGATCCCGTTGAGGAATGAAGTTTTTACATCCATCTGATGAATGCACCAGCCCATCTGTGCTGAGAGTGCAAGGATGGGTCTTATGGAAGAGTACCTTGTGACAGGTGAAAAGGTCTCATCATAATCTATTGCCTCAATCTGTGAGAATCCCCAGGCCACAAAATTGGCCTTATATTTCTCCACACTCCCATCAGCAGCTTGCTTTACCTTATAGATCCATCTCAAACCTACCATTGATTTATCAATCGGTCTTGGGACAATTTCCCATACATTGTTTTTGACAATGGAGTCATACTCCCCTACCATAGCATCAACCCAAGTGGGGTCCTGCACTTCTTTCTGAAAGGAAGTTGGTTAAGTTACAATACATTTTCTCATGATAGCCATGTATCCAACAAATCGATCAGAAGATTGTCTCTATCTGCACTGTGAAGTAGGGGCTCCTACATTCTGTGCAACATCTAGTCTCAATCTATCATCCTCTGTGGTGCGCTTTCTGCCATTTCTGATGGATGACTCTACTTGAGTGGTTTCCTCCACTCCATGAACCTCCTCATGTGGTTGGTTCACATCTTGAGACTCATGCTTGGGAACTAGCAGTTCCTCTTCTGCATTCAAGTCTAGCTCCTTTTCAAGTGACAACCGCATGGATTTCCCCTCATCGAATTTTATATCCTATCGCATAACAGTCATCTTACTGTTCAAAAAATACACACGATAATTATGGGGTGTTTCTGTGTACCCCACAAATATCCCAACTTCAGTAGTCGGTTCCAGCTTCTTCCTGGCATCCTTGGTCACAAGCACATAAACAGATGAGCCAAAAATTTTAAAATGAGAGACATCAAGTTTATTACCAGTAAAAGCTTCATCAGGTGTACTCATGCCAAGTACTCTATGAGGGCAACGGTTTTGCACATAAACCGTAGTATTGCATGCTTCTTCCCACAAATGCATTGGTAGGCCCTGATCATGCAACATCACTCATGCTGCACCCATCATCATTCTGTTCTTTATCTCCGCGACCCCGTTTTGTTGTGGGTTATGAGGCATTATGAGTTCTCTTTGAATTCCTTCTCTGCTGCAGAAGTCTTTGAATTCGTTAGAGATGTATTATCAACCATTATTTCTCCTTAGAGCCTTCACTTGCTTCCCCAACTCTTTCTCCACCAATGCTTTAAACTCACAAAGTTTTGAGAATGTTTGATCCTTCTTCTGCATGAAGAATATCTAGCATTTATGAGAATATTCATCAACAAAAATAAAATATACCTATGTTTTTCTGTTGAAGAAACCGAGAGTGGTTCACACACGTCCGTGTGAATTCTCTCCAGGATCACTGAAGCACAGTTCTCCTTTTCATGAAAGGTGGACTTTACATACTTCCCCATGGTGCACCCTTTGCACTGATCTAACTGAGCAAGTGTTCCCCTTGGAAGTCCAGTAGATATCTGCTGCATGATCTTCAAGGCTCCTTGATGAAGATGGCCCAATCTCCTATGCCATAATTCGCCCTCATCCTGGCTCACCACTATTTCTGCCTTGCCTATCATGGCACCACAACCATCTACATCCATCATGTAGAGATTCTTAACTCGAATCCCTATCTTCTTGATTTGAACCATTGCTTTATGTCACAGGTAGGCTTTACCACTACTAAAAACAACATCATAGCCTCTGTCCTCCAACATTGCGACTGAGACCAAGCTTTTCTTCAGACCTGGAACATGTATAAAAATTTTCAACTGAAATGGTTTACCTGAATCCCTCTGAAAAGTAATGGTACCAATACTAGTTGCAATGTATCATCCATCATCACCCATCTCTATATGCATTCTGAGATCTTTCTCCTCCAAGTCAATGAAAGACTCTTTATCTCCCATCATGTGGAAGGAAGCCCCACTATCCAAATACCACACCGATCCCGATGCACTTGAAGCCATGCATGCGATCAAAGTGATGTCAATTTCAAATTGTGAGACAAGAGCCTCACCAGTTTCAGATCCAACAACCATCTTGTTCTTCTTCTTCTGTGGACAGTTAGTAGCGAGGTGCCCATGTTAGTGATAGTGAAAACACTTCACTTTGGAAAAATCCAGGTTCTTGACTTTAGACTCGGATTTTGGATGGAATTTATTCCCTTTCCCTTTCCTTGCCTTGGAAGTCAAATCACAATCCTCTTCATCATCACGCTTTGATGAAGATCCATCTCTGGTGTTCCACCTGAACTCCTCTTGCACTAGATCCGACCATAGTCGTTCCCAATCCGACAATTTTTCCCTTCCATTGACAGAGTCATGATAACTGTGCCAACTCTTAGGAAGCCCTAGGAGTTTCAAGCTCACCAAATCATCAGCAGCGACTATTATTCCCACACTTCTAAGCTCATCCCGACATTGGACAAACTTCGTGAGATATTTTGGAATGGTGTTTCCCTTGTCCATCTTGATCTTCCTGATTTTATCTTTGAGCGCTAATTTCCTATGGTCGCTATTGTTTTGGAACAGATCTGTCAAAACCTTCCACATTACATATGGTGTGGTTTTCCCATGGAGAATTGAGACAATGTGGTCTCGTACTCCTTCCAACAGAATCCTCCTCGCCTTTTCCACTTTCTTTTGCCATGCATCAAGATTTGCAGTGTCTGTCGCATCTGGCTTAGGAACATCGTTGTCAATGTAACCCTTCAAGCCATTGTCTTTGATCACTGCTTCCATCCTATCCTTCCAAGCAATGTAGTTAGAGATTCCCTTGAGTGCATACTCCAACCTCAAGCCATTGAAAGACATTTTCGATCTTGAATCAAGTGTCGCACCAAGAAAATCTTGCAAATTTGAATGTTATTTAACCACCAAAACTCAACTCCTGCAATCCCTCTTCCCTGGGCGGTTCGCACCCCACCTGAGAGTAGCCTGAGGGAAGTTCGCACCTTGCCTGTGTGTAGCCTGCAAACTTGCCTGGGAAGTTCACACCCTACTTCACTATAGCCTGCGAGAATGCCAATGAAGTTCACACCCTGCTTCACTGTTAAGGTGAGGGAAGTTCGCACCCTTCTCCATTGTAGCTTGTGAGAATTCCAATGAAGTTTCCACCATGCCTTTGTCTAGGGTGCGAGAATTACTGTTCCTGAAAACACTGGAAGTTTTTAGTACTAGGGTTTGCACCTTGCTAGAGACGGGACTTGCGAGAACATGATTCTATTCGCACCTCACTTCCGTAGCTCCATGGCCTCTGTGGCTCTGATACCATGTAGAAAGTTTGATACACTTAATGTATTCCTATGATTCTCCTGATCTAACAATTATATGCCACTGTTAAATACATAATTGCTTGTACTATTATTCTTGCAGAAAATTAAACCATGATCACAACCACAATCACAAAGTGAAATATCAATAACACACAACACAAAAGTTTTACCAGGAAAGCATAAATCTAAAAACCCCACTGTCATATATTATGTATATCATGAATCATGAAACAATCTCATACAAAACTCTAATCCAAGAGCTCTCAGTACAATACAATCGTCTCACACTGTCATACACAAATCAACAAATACATGTGCCAATTTTCGTGGCCAGACAGCTTGCCTCCTTTGCACAAATCTCTGCAATTCGAATTCTCACAATGATCATAGAATTTCCTAGTTTGCGCATGCTCATAAGAATATCCACTGCATGTGTGATCAAATCACAATTGATAGCCAAACTATCCCTTTCACCTGTTATCTCAACTGGGTCTCCACTGGATCTGACATGCATGTAGTTAACCATGGTGAATTTTCAGTTGCATGTGAGTTCACTGATTAACAGAACTCTCACTAGTGCATGTTTAGTTACAACTAGTAAAACTGGTCTTAACTCACTTAACTACACTTATGATTCTATTACAAATCCAACTCACTCAGTTATGAATGAAATAATAGATTAATATTTATTGTCTAATTCAATTAAGGGAAAAGTAAATTAGACACATGTTTCTTGTTGACTTTTCAACACTTAATACTTATAACAGTGTATCATAGTTCTTACAACATTAATACCTATAAGGAGGAGAACTCTAGAGTACTGCAAGCACTTGTAGAAAGTTTCAAAATTACTTCTTTATGGGTTAATGAATTCAATACCCTAGCTAAAGGTGGAGACCATGGAGGATGTGAGGGTTATGTGATGAGGTGGGTGTTGGAGGCAGGCCAAAGTCCAAGGCGGAAAAGCAAGGCATTTTTGGGAAAGAAATCATGCATAAGGAAAGCAACAGCTGGAAGGAAACACAACACGTGCGCATGAAAGGAAAGCAACAACTGAAAGGAAGAACAACACGCACACATGGGAGAAATACATAACGATGGTAGGGTTAGGGTTTTGGTAAGGTATTGTAATGGCTGAAGAGCCAAAAATGTATAAATATAGATATTGAGGTATTATAGAGGGTTCAAAGTGTTGTTTCTATAGGAGTTACACATGAGTTGATGCGATATGTAAGGGTTTTTGCTGGATGACCTATTTTTATAAGCTGTTGAGCTAGAGGGAAATTAAGGGAGGGAAAATCTTGAGGGTTATATCACAGGTTGGGGAGCCTGGTGTGATCTAGTCCACCTCATATAGATCTTACCTGACTGAGAAGAGTTGTAAGAGTGTGACGCTATAGATGCAAAAATAATATAATAAAAGAGCTGAGAGCCAAATATTTGTGGATGTAGCCCTAGGGGGGGGGGTGAACCACGGTAACATTTGTGTTGTGTGATGAATGCTTGCATATCTTTATCATATTTTTAGTAGCTATCTATTATGCTTAATAAATGAGTTGTTATATTTTCTGTGTATTTGTAAATGATAGTATATTGAAGTTACGGTTGTAAGAATGGTTCAATATATAGCTCTCTTATCTCACAATCAATCCTAGGCTATAAACACCTGAGTCTTATAGCCACCCATTAAAGCTATCTCGGGTGAGACTTTGCAGCACATTCTGTGTGTTGCATGGCCTTCTGGTTTACCAGGAGGGCTGATAGTTTTAGATGATTTGTTGGAAACCCGAATAGACATGAACCCTGGGTCAATAAACTCAGATATCATAGAGGAGTAGTAAACCAACAAATGGTTTTGTTGTTGTTGGTAGGAACAAGAGAGGATTGAGTAGATGAGATAAGTTGAAGACCTTCAGAGCCAGATAAAGAAGAGGTTAGGGAAGAAAGCAATGAGCCATTAAAACAGGATTTCGAGACCGTGGAATCCCACAAAAGTAGAGATGAAAAGCTGGTTGAGAACTAAAGAGCTAGAGTTTGCATATAAAGACAATAGAAACCCTAGAGTAACACCCCGCAAATATCTGGAGAGATACGTCTTTACTGATTTGCATGAAGTCTTTTTCTTCGATTTTCCACATTTATTGTAGGAGTGGATACTAAGGTTAAAGGATAACCATGCAATGAACCAGATTCGACAGCTTAAGTGGAACCCAGTACAGATTGAGAAACTTTAGTAGGTGAACAAAAAAATTTCCTGCGTAGTAGACTTTTGTCTTGATAGTATTGTGGTAGGTTTTATAACATAGTTTGCAGTAGACACAATGAAGTTGTACAATGCAGGAGAGAAAGAGTTTCTACGGGGACCTCAAGGAAGGTACATTTGATATCTCTATACTTCGATTAAGATATTTCTATATAAAAAATGTGTAATGACAATGGAATCAGATAGCTAAACTTCCCTGTGTGCATGGGGGAGGGGGGGAAGAACTGACATAAAAAGGGGAAATGGAAAGAGGAGAGGGTAAGGGCAAGAAGGAGGAACCCTTGGACTTGATCATGATGGATGACGACCAGATCAAGTAGATCATGGTGACAGTTGGAAGGACATGTAGAGGAGTACCCTACCAATACAAGGTGAATACCAAGAAGAGATTCGTAGCCGCGAGGGAGGGATTGGCAAGTGATGAGGAAGAGGTAGAGGATCTCTGGGATGTGGAGTAGATTGAGGAAATCTTGCATGCAACATATGAGAGGAAGACGAGAGGTCCAAGACCGATAAGAGAAGGTAGAAATCCCATCCATATTAATGTCAGTGTGGAACCCATAAACCCATGTGCGACTAATACACCAAAGAGAAAACCACCATTTCAACAACCAAAGTTCAGAAGTAGTTACACAATAGGAAGTACATCTATGCAAGGAGCAACAACTAGAGGATCCAATTCAGACAACACTAGTCAAGTATCTACACTGTGTAGAGGTAGTAGTTCAACATTCAAAATGGCAGGACACGATCCCACCATCAGGTTACCAGAATTTTGAGGAGAAGAAGCAGAAGAACCTGAGAAGCACTTGCTCATTTGTGCAAAGATCTGGGAAGAAAAGAACATCACTGATGAAGATACCAAACTTGTGCAGTTAGTGATTATGCTAAGAGACCACACACTAGACTGTTACATGAGTTTAGATGCAAACAGTGCCCCTGGGATGATAACGACACTGGAAGACATTAAGAAGTTACTGATAAATGAGTTCTAGAAGTCGATATTAGAGGATCAATACATGAATGAGATGATATAAATCCAAAAAAAACCAGGAGAATCTGTATGGGAGATTTACCATAGATTCAAGCGACTGAAGGGGAAGTTGAAGTATCTCATGACCGAGATGCAACATAGACACTTATTTGTCAATTCACTATTACCAAACTTAAGGTATCCACTGTGACAACAGAATTTCCAGATGCAGGCAGAGGCTCTGTAGGAAGCCTTGCAACTAGAAGAAAACCAGTACCAACAAACAGACCTAGCTATTGAAAAGTTGAGGGAGGACTTGAAGAATTTAATGTTTCAACTAAACCAGAATAAGAACAAAGACAAACGAGAATTTGTTTAGTGTACCACATGCAGGACCGAGGGACACCACAAGAATGAATGTTCAACATTCGCGCATTATATGGCAGCAGGAATTCCAAACCTGGTACCCACAGGAGGATCGTGGTGTGAAGTCTGTAAGAAACCGGGTCATGACCCCTATCACTACCCGATGATGGAGAAATACCAGACTATACCAAAGATCTCATATTTCACCTTTTGCAAGTCAGTAGGCCACGACGACAAAGATTGTAGAACCATGGAGTTGATGTGAGAAAGGATATCAGACGCATATAGAGTGTAGGCAAAAATGATGATAGGTAAAGTTGCACCACAGTTTAACCCAACTCTAGCTCCATACAACACTGCACAACAACAGTATAATATTGTAGCAACCATCCAATAAAGCACAACCACAGTACAATGCAGCACAATCTCAGTACAATACCACGCAATATAATTATGCATCTCGATATAATGCATTGAGAGGAGATAAAGAAGGCTATAGAGGTGGAGGACTAGCAAGAGGAGGTTTCGGATGAGGTAGAGGATCAGTGGTATGTCACAATTGTCAACAACTGGGACATTATGCAAGGGAATGTACACTTCCACCAACAACTTGTATGTACTGTCGCGCATCGAACCATGATACAAAATAATGTCTGACACTCCTAGTGAAGAACCATAACAACCAGAATGTTCAGTGGATTTCCACTGAAGCAAGGGATGAAGGAGGGAACATTAATATAGCTACTCGCGGAGGAGATAAAACAGGAAATGATGAAGCTCGACAAGAACCAATACAAAACCAATGGGTAAAGAAGAACACCGAACCAAGGAAACAATTCGACACGTAGAACGAGAAGGTGATATGTAAAGAAGCCAGACAAGAATTTCATAAGGAAGACATAGCATCGACTTCAACTACACAACAAAACAAGGAAACACTAGAGTATGAGATGCCTCCATTACTGGATCATACAAACGAAATGCAACCCAAAGGACAAGTACAATCAAAGGATTTTTTCATTCATGTGTAAAAGTATTAAGTGATCCATCATCTGTGAAAATATTGCAAAACATACTAGAAAAATGTAGCATCAAGACGAAAGAAAAGATAGAACCAAAAACTGTCAATCACCTACATATAAGGAGAAGAACCAGTAGGGAGTTCAGACTGAATGCCAACATCAAAGATTTCAACATGAGAGGCATCATACTAGATCTATGATCTGAAGTTAATGTATTACCAAAGAAGGCATGACAATGCATGGGAGAGACCACATTACGTTATTCATCGGTTCAATTGAAACTGGAAAACCAACACAGAGTCCTACCCATAGGTAGACTGAAAGGAGTGACAATAAACCTAGATGGAGTGCACACTAAAGAAGATTTTGAAGTCATTGAAATAGTGGATGACACCACACCTTATCCAATGTTGCTTGGTCTGGATTGGGCATTTGACAACTAGGCCATAATCAACCTGAAGACCAGGAAAATGACATTTGAGTCAGGAGAATACAGGGTCATCGTGCCATTAGACCCATCAGAAGGGGAGAGGGTTGTTGAACCTGTTGTCGTCCTTATACAAACTTGCAAACATGAGCTAAGTCCGACTAACTTAGTGTGTCCTTGGAGGCACAATGCCTAGGTTCATAGCCCACATTGTCACTTTGACCAGAACCTCCTCTGTCTAGGCTCACTCCTAGGGAAGCCGAAGGGGGTAGTCCCTAGTTTCTAGATAAGAATTAGAGTTAAGTTCTAGGATTTGTTTTTTAATTTGTTAAGTTTTGGGGGGGAGTTTAACCTATGATTCTAAGGCATCAATGAAATATGCAAGGGTTAGAATGTGAAGCAATCATTTTCCCTAAGTCAACTAAGACTAGTGCCTAAGGTTGGGCAAGGGGTCAACTAGATGTTAGGGTGTTTCGTTACAATAGAATTACAAGTTACTTACAAAATAATAAATATACCAATACTTACAATAAAGAATGCTAGAGATACAAAACAAGCTAACCACATTATTTCAATTTGCAGGATTTAAAGGAGATCAAGGCATTATCATCATCTACACATTAAGACTAAACATGCCCCAATAACACTTTCTCTATTGGACTGCTCCTCAATGGCAACATCAACATTCACAATTCAAAGGAAACTTAGAATATTTAAAACTTATAGCACAAGTATTCCACAATGACTAAGCTTATCAACACTCTTAGTTGTTTAACCATAAAATATTATTAGATGATTAAGCCCAAGGTTTGATCATTAAATGAGTTAAGGGTTTCTTAAGATCACAAAGTTTTAGTTACCCTTCTTAGATGTTCACCAAAAACCTCCTCCCCTGGTTGCCAAATGACTACTGGATGCAAAAGAAGTATGGCAACGAGGCCTACCCTAGCTTCGTAGGTCAGCCCGAAAGATTGAGTTCTTATGGAAAGGATGCTCCACGCCACGAGACCGTCCCCAGACTAATTACCTTCTATTGCCCCTCAATCCTCGTTTTAGATGGTGAAGATGGTGGTTTTAAGGTACCCTATTAGTCTATTAAGTTAATATATCAATTAGGTAGACTTTTAGGTGTATTTTAGAGTGTTTTGACAATTTTAAGGTGTCTTAAAAGTGTGATTTATTGACTAGGCCGAAACTCACTTCAGCTTATTATGTGTGTTGTTTAAGTATGAAATGAAAGGCATTAACACATATAAGCTATGTGAGAGAAATTGTTTAGTTCACCATTAACAATGAGAAAGCTTGTTAAAGAATATTAGACACAAGGGCAAGAACAACTTGCCAAAGAGAAGAAAAGAGAAGAAGTTCAAGCTATTCACCACTTATATTATGTTTATTTTAAAGCATTAATATTCAAAGCACCAAGTGTGAAAGAAAGCTTGAGAATTTTAGTTATATGTCTACACTATCAACTTATCCAACTACCAATAGATTTAAGTGTGTTGGCAAATGGCCTTAATATATTAGAATATGAAAGACGACCACTTACTTAAGCATTAAAACATAAACCACTTAATGTGTTGGATTAGAACACATAAAAGAGATAGATCTTTAAAATAGATATAACATGCAACTAGATCTAAATAAGTTGATTGTGCCTCAAGGGATTAAATTTAAAGATTAATGTGTGAGAGATCTAAATCTAGATTATTTTAACCATTTAAGCAAAAATAGATCAAAGCAAATTAAAAACCTAATGTTACAATTTGGGGTATTCCTCTCCCAAAATGTAGGTAATTATTAAACTTTATAAGATAGCTTGGAAAGAAAGAGAATAAGAGACAAGAGATAGAGAGGCAAGCAAGAGAAGAAGCAAGCAAGGAAAGCGAGCAAGAGAAGAAGCTCACAAACCCCACATCCTAGCTTAGGAGAGTGATTTGGAAATGGAAACTCAAAGCTAGATCTTAAACCAAACTAACATGTGGGAGGTAGGCCATACCAATCATTCTCCCACACTATGAGCAACTAGAAATCAACAAGAAGTGAAACAAATTATGCCCAAGAAGCAAGAAGAAGTGAAGAGGAAGAGTGAGAATGTTACCCACTTGAAGAAAGAGGTCTTGGAGTGTTGTGTGGACGTTTTTGGGGTAGTATAACCCTCTCAACCAAATTTGAATCTATAAAAACCAACGAGGTATACTTGTTGGAAATGCTACACACAACAAGCAAAGATGAAGAAAAATTTCTATTTTTTGTAGAAATTTTTCACATAGAAAAATTTATAGAAAAAGTAGATTTAGATGACCTATGTGCTATGTTAAGCTAGCTGAAATATAGATGATAGGACGTCAAGAAAGAATGAGAAAAGAAGAGAGAGAAAAGATGATCTTATGCGTGTCTCAAAGGAGGACTCTTCCTTAAGGCATTCCCAATGAAACCCTTGAAGCCAAACCTACACAAACTTAGCAATATCTATGCATACAAGGATAATATGGTTGAATGCTAATAAGATGAAATACGTGCACCCTATCTAGCAAACCCACATATATAGATCTATAAGAATACTCTTTATTAGATTTACCGAAGTAACACTTTACCCAAGATCTAAGCTATGCATAAATCAAATTAAACCATACAAGTTTACTTCACATGTAGCAAGAACAAAAATACATGGTACTCTTCCAATGATCCTCCAAAGTTTCTCCTTTTATTACTCAAGAAAGGGATCTTGGATAAATACTTGCTCCAAAACCCTAAGAGATAAAGAATGGAAGAAAGATGGAAGAGAGAGAGAGAGAGAGATAGCGAGAGAGAGAGAGAGAGAGAGAGAAATCAAGTAGCATAACAATAGCTCAAGATATGGTGTGTTGAGAGTGAGGAGAGGGATCTATTTATACTTGGAGAGGAAAACTCACCCCTCTTGGATCAATGCCAAGTGTCCACCACCAAGCATAAGAGGAGATTGCAAGGCTAGGGCACACCATCTAGGGTTTCAATCTTAGATCTATGGTGTAGAATGGTGAGGGGGGTGTTGGAATCACACAAAAGAGTAGTGTGAGGCTTATGGGATGCGTGCCAAGGGAGAAAAATGAGCCCAACCATAAAAAAAATAAAAATCCTAGGAGATCCACAAGAGGATGGGGAGTGGAGTGGCATTGGGATGAAGCAAAGAGGTAGTGGGAGGCTAGGAAAAATGTGCCAAGGGATAGCATAAGTCTCCTATTGATTTTTTTTTATCATTTTTTACTTTTTGGAGACTTTCTAGAAGGAAGGCACACCACTCTAGGAAAAGTGACGTTTTTGCTTTATGGCTAGGTGGGGGGGGTGATGTAAGGGTTGGGAAAGGTTAGGAAAGGTTAGGAAAATTATCTCTCACCTTTATCCATCTTTACTTCATCATTTTAACTCATTTTTAAAAATTACATTTTTGCCATGTTTGGACTTTAGCAATTAAAATTGTTGTTTTTGACTAACTGACACTCCGGGTGGACAAACCCATAACAAAAGTTGTCCGACTGAGCTAAAAATTGGTCCAAGGGCATAGGAGGTGCTATTACATTTCTTTTGAGCACAAATACCCCTTCAAAAACCCAAAGACCTAGTTTTTACAGTTTTTACTCAAAAATAATTAAACCTCCAAACTTAGGAAAATTTAATTAAAAATTAATTAATTAAAGAAAACTAACTTAGACTTGATGGAATTACACGAGACTTTCTAATATGTCTTTCATGGTCATTTACAATGATTTCCTATAATAGTTACCAAAATATAATCCCACTAGAACGTCGTTCACCACTTTGGAAGAATTATTGCAAGTGTGAGGGAAAAACTCAAGGGAAATCAATAAGGTTGAAAATCCCAATTGATAACCTGATGATAAAAAGCCCTTGATGAAATGAGCTTTCCCATTGAACCAATCCCAAGGTAAATAACCTAGACATGACTCATGCGGACCTATTACATTATTAACCCACGCAGGGGTGCGGAAATTTCAGTTACAAAAAGAAGTGTTGGGGCCAAACAATGCCCTGTAGAACCAAAAGTCTTCAACAAATTTGTATCTGATGATGCATATCTTCATGGCACATGGATTTGACCACCTATGTTGGAGAGGCGGTCAACATCTGGCTCCACATGGGGACGTGTGTTCGATATTCTCACTTGAGACGGAGAGCGTACAAGAATCCAACACCTACAATAGAGTGCTCACCAATGACCAACATAAGAATAAATATATACATGATTAAATAAATGAATGCTATATACAACATCTACATAATGAAATAACTAAAGTACAACATCTTATAATTACAAAATAAAATTATGATACAGAAAAAAATTCTAAGTACATATTGACATAATGAATGAAATAATACAAAATTAAAATACAAGGAAGGGTTAGAGATACGTTACAACCATCCATGAAATGGATGAAATGATGCCACAAGTGTATGAAACATCCTTGTCCAGGATGAATCACAAAAGACCCCTTCCCAAGTTTTATCAATTTGAAACTTTTCGCTAGAAAGAACCAGCCAAGAATCATCATCCTTCTTCCCTTCAACCAAACACTAGAATATGACAAGCCACGTAAACTTTGAATACTTTGTTGCTCGTGGTTGTCAAGGTGGAGAACCAACCAATACTCATAATGATATGACATTGACAAACTGAAGTTTCCCTCCATTTCCTCATAATTCTACATTAACTCGTCTTTTGGTTGAGAAGTTGAAAAAGAACATGTCACAGGATCCACCATATTGTTTTCCTCAAGATTTTCAAAGTTATCCTTCACAAATATTGGTTCCTCGGGCGAAGGGTGGGGACTTGAATCATCTAGATATTCAACATTTTCAAACTCAAATTCCTTTACTTCCTTCAAATAAATGACCGACTCATCCATGGATTCATCCAGAATTTCCCCTTGAACTTCCTCATATTTTTCATTGTCAAGCTCAAGTTTAAGGGGGTCCAGATATTCCATATATGTTTCCTCTTCTGCAAGGTGAGTCTCCATGGCTATAATTTGTTCATTCAAATCTTCAAATTGTTTGGCAGGGGCCAACTGTTGGTTGTGGAGCCTGATTATCTTCCTAATTCAGAGGACCTTGCTTTCAGTCGTGTTTATACCCCATGAAGTATTTACACCCCAGAAGTATGTACACTCTTCCATGCGGGGGAGTGCATAGGGGGGGTACCCCCTCTGCGGGGTCTGGGGGGCCTATCCCCCCAGTTGGAGGGGTTTGGGGGTGAAGCCCCCAAAGAAAAAATTGCCTTGTAAAACTATATTGTAATTTCATTATAAATCTGGACCGTTCATTATAAGGTCGCAGATCTAAGGGTAGAGATTATGTTAGGGTTTTTTGCGCTATAAGGAAAGCCTCTTTTATGAGGGAAATGTATTGTGGCTATGGTTGATGGTGAATATTGTATTCTGAGAGAGGAGACCATGAGAGAAAGAAGAGAAAATTACAACGGGTTTTTCTGTACGTTGTATCCCTTCATTTGTTGGATAATAATAAAGGAAGGACCTGGAAATTTTTGTGGTGGACGTAGCCCACACTTGGTGGACCACGTAAATCTATGTCTCTCTTGTATTGTGTGTCTTTTGTGTTTTGTTTCTGTATTTGTTTTATTTTATTGCTTCGCGGTCCTGTTTTTCTAACAACTGGTATCAGAGTGTAAGGTAACTCATAGGAAAAGAGGGTTCTTGGTTCGAGTGGGAGCAATGTCGGAAGATGGACAGTTTAGGGTCGAGAAATTTAAGGGTCAAAACTACCAATTATGGAAGATGCAGATGGAAGACTATTTATATCAGAAGGAGCTATTCCTACAATTGTGCGGAGTAGCAAAGAAGCCAATGGCCATGAAGGACGAAGAATGGGAGATTCTTGACAGAAAGACTCTAGGAACGATACGGCTGAGCCTGGCAGCGTCGGTGGATTTCAATATTTCGAAAGAAAAGATAAGGAAGGGTTTGATGGAAGCGTTGGCCAAATTGTATGAAAAACCCTCGGCGTCAAATAAGGTATTTCTAATGAAGAGATTATTTAATATGAAGATGTCAG
>ML779312.1:908714-939679 GCA_009831015.1 Picea engelmannii | reverse complement strand
AAATAATCAATAGTTATTGTTCAAGGGAAGTAATGAATTCCAAAGGTAGCTACAGCTTCCAAGTGTAAAGGGAGGGATAAACCTCCAAGATGAAGATACAATCCTCCAATATCAAGAGAGAGTTTAACTCTCCATCCTTTCCCCTTCCTTCCGCCCAAGAATAAATGAGAGATAATAAAACTTCACATTAAATCATCACCATCAACCAACCATCACATAGAACCTGATAATGCTTCCTAAGACTTCTTCAATTTCTACAATTATTCAATTCTTGGAATACTCTTATCCTGTAGATAATATTATTCAGTTTATTCTTTGAAACTTCTCTAAGTTTCACTCCTTGAATCCTCCTCAAAAAGAAGTTATAGAGAGAATGGTAAACCTTGTTCAATTCTGGTTTATTCAGGGGACCAAGCTTGTACAGAATGCCCCACGCTCAATATTTAACATCAGATTCTAAAACTTTCACACACTAAACTAGAGTCCATACTATTTCCAATGAAATTTGTCCCACGTCATTTTGGATTCTCGATGATTTGGATTTTCATTGTGTTGAATTTATTTCCTTTTCCATGTTGTACTTGGTATGCAGACTTTTGGCATACAATTATCTTCCTTCATCTCTCTGCAATCTCATGCTTTGTGAACAAGATTATTTCACTTGTAACATACAATATTTTGATCCATTAATGGGTCAAATGGATTATAATTTCTATTGACAGGTCTATGAACATTTCCATATCTACTATTTTCACCATTCATGTAGCTTGCATAGTTATTTCTTTCATTGATTCTATAATTTATTGCCTTGTGTCCAAATTTTCCACAAGTATAACAATGTCCAAGAAAGAAATTTGATACCTGTGCATAAGTGATCTTCTTTGTGGTGTGGCCCATCTGGGTTCATGATATATTATTCTGTAGTTTCCTTCATAATGATTTCTTTCATACCTGATGGGAGAGGATATTCTTGATGTCTCATTCCTTCTGAATTCTAGTCTTCTATCTTGTTGTTCAACTTGTTCTGGAATGTTGGTTTCATCATTTTCAACTTCATTTTCTTGTTTTGTTGTCTTCAAACTATCATTGTGTCCTAGTTCTGTCTTGTCGTTTGGAGATCTTTGACTGTTAAGGATCTCTTCTAATTTTTCAGTGTTTTTTTCAAACTTCTTCAACTTTTTTGTTGTCAATAGGAGCTCCCCTTTTGTGTGATCGAATTCTGCTTTCAGTTTATCATAATCTTCTAATTGTTTCTTCAAGCTATTAATGGTATTTTCAATCTTGTAATTCTCTTCTTCACAGCTATTCAATTCACCTTTTAGTATTATGTTTTTGTTTCTAAGGTTTCTATTTTCAGTTTCAACATACTTCAACTTTTCAAGATTCTCATCTTCTTGTTCACTCTCTACATTGTCTTTGTATCCCCAAAAGGAATCAAGGTTGGTTTCTTCAACTGAATCTTCTTCACAAATGATTTCTTCTTCTTTAGAATTCTTGTGATCATCATCCTGGGTTTCTTGGGTTATGAAGAGGACTTCTCCTCCATCATTATATTCTTCAACACTCTCATCTGAGGATATGTCATCATCCTTGGACTAGAAGCTCTTTTTATTGTTGAGACTTCTCTTTTTATAGTAGCAGTTTTCAACAATATGTCATATTCTACCACAGTTGAAGCATTTGAGAGGAGACTTACCTTTGTATTTTCCACTTCCCTTCTAGAACCTTCTTACGAAATTTGCTATTTCTTAATCAAGGTCGTTATCCTTGTATCTTTTCTTCTTTATGGCTTTAAAGGCTGCTTCATTGTTTGTCTGGTCACTTTTTGTACATGTTCTCATTTCATATGCTATAAGAGACCCATGTAATTCATCCATTGTCATTTTGGTCAAGTCCCTAGTTTCTTCAATGGTGGAGACCTTAGCATCATACTTCAAGAGAAGTGATCCCCACACTTTTTGTACAACCAAGGATTCATCGATCTCTTCACCTCATCCTCTGATAGCATTAACATTTTCATCAACTCTAAGAAAATAGGTTGCAATATCCTCCTTTTCATTCAACTTCAAATTTTCAAATTCTTCTTTATGTCATTGAAGCTTGACATGCTTAACTTTTGGATCGCATTAGTAGATGCTCTTGAGTTTGTCCCATACATCCTTAGCAGTGCTACAGCCCATCACTTTGCTAGTAATGGTTGGTGCCAATGATGCTAGAATAACATGTCTGGCTTTTGAATTACGACTCATAATATTCTTCTCATTTGGATCGGTTGGAGCATTATTTGGGATTACATATCCATTTACAATTGAGTACCAAATGTCTACTCCCAAAGCCGCTTGGTAAGTTTTCACTCTATCACTCCAGTATGCATAATTTCTTCCATCAAATTTTTGAATCCCATTTGAAATGTTCTCATGGTCATCCATCTTTGCTCAGGATTTTCCTTCCAGTGGTTAAACTGCTCTGAAGGCAACCTGCTCTGATACCAATTGTTGATACTGAAAGGGGGGTGAATCAGTATCAAGTACAATTTAAAACATTTTTCAACTTATACTTAAACCATTCAATTATATCCAATGAGTAATAAACAATAGTATAAGAGTTACACCAATACACCACAATACACCATGCACAATATATGAGAAATAATCAATAGCTATTGTTCAAGGGAAGTAATGACTTCCAAAGGTAGCTACAGCTTCTAAGTGTAAAAGGAGGGATAAACCTCCAAGATGAAGATAAAATCCTCCAATATCAAGAGATATTTGAACTCTCCATTCTTTCCCCTTCCTTTCACCCAAGAATATACGAGAGATAATAAAACTTCACATTAAATCATCACCATCAACCAACCATCACATAGAACCTAATAATGCTTCCTGAGACTTCTTCAATTTCTACAATTATTCAATTCTTGGAATACTCTTATCCTGTAGATAATATTATTCATTTTATTCTCTGAAACATCTCCAAGTTTCACTCCTTGAATCCTCCCCAAAAAGAAGTTATAGAGAGAATGGTAAACCTTGTTCAATTCTGGTTTATTCAGGAGACAGAACTTGTACAGAATGTCCTGCGCTCAATATTTATAATCAGATTCTAAAACTCATACAAAAGAAACTAAAGTCCGTACTCTTTCCAATTCAATTTTTCCCACGTCATTTGGATTCTCGATGAATAAGTTATGATTTTTTTACCCGGAACAACTATTTATTGACTAGCTTCAGGACTGGTCAAAAGCCCTATCTTCCACAAAGTGTATCTCCATAATTATAGAGAATCAAGATCTTAAACTTTTACCAAAGGTACCTTGATATGTATTCTCAATACAATATCCATTTCACCATATGAATCATTCTAGAAAACAAGTTATAGAAAAAATTGTAAGATGACCTGAAAATAAAATACCTTAGAACACATCACCAAAAGACTTCATCCTCCCTTGAAATTCGGCCTTCTTTACTTTTGATTTCTTCTGAAATTGGAATTGTGTATCAAATGAATATATAATGATATTTATTTATACCATTTATGTCACTTCCTTTTAACATTAGGGCCGACCTGACACTTTCTTATTTTGTAATTATTTTCTTTAATTATCTTGAGGGCCTACATGTACTTCCTTCTTCAATTCACTTTGTCATCTTCAAAAATTCATTTCTCCTCAACCATGAGGATCCACATGATGTGACACATACCACCGGAAACACCATGATGTATACTATCCATCAATGGGTTTTGTATATGCATGTGCATTTTCCTTCATGTCTAAATACCTTCATCAATCTTGCGGTCCAAAACCCATGACTAGGGTTGACATCAATGACAACAACCAATATTCCAACACTTGTTTCCCACAACATTTACAGAGATGAAGGGTATAGTCAAAGATCTAGGAGAAATGAAGATACCACTAAGACCTAAAGTGAGATCGATCAGACAACAACCATATAGATTAAGCCCAATTTATAATCACAAAGTCAAAGATGAGATTAATAGGATGCTCATAGCAGGCATCATAGAACCAGTTGAAGAATCAGAATGGATAAGCTTGATGGTAGATTAGTACAAGAAACAAGGAGGGATCAGGATATGCATCAACTTGAGGAAGTTGAACGATGCATGCCTACATGACCCATTCCCTACACCTTTCACGGATGAAGTCTTAGAAAATGTAGACATACACGAAGCCTACTCATTCACTAATGGATTCTCAGGCTACCACCAGATCAAGATATCACAAGAAGACATATACAAGACCATGTTCATGGTAGAATGGGGATTGTATCAGTACACAGTCATGCCTTTTGGACTGAAGAATGCACCCGCAATATTTTCCAAAGTAGTCATTGCTACATTCAAGGAATTCATCCACCAGTTTCTCGAAGTATACCTGGATTATTGTACGGTCTACAGTTTGTTGAAATCCCATGTAGAAGTTTTACAACTAATGTTGGAAATATGCAGACAGTGTTAGATATCATTGAACATAAAGAAATGTATATTCGGAACATCGTTTGGCATATTATTGCACGATATAGTATGCCAAAAAGGTTTACTCATAGACCCTGCAAATATTGCAGTCATTGTTAACCTACCACTACCAAAAATAGTTTGTCAGCTAAGAGCGACGTTGGGACACACATGATACTATAGGAAATTCATTAAAGATTATGCACAAATAATTGCGCCTATGGAAAATCTTCTCAAAAAGGATACAAAGTTTCAGTGGAACGACGAGTGTCAACATGGTCTGGATACCCTATAGGAAAAGATGGTCACTGCGTCGATATTAGTCTTTCCATATTGGTTTAGTACATTCCACGTTCATGTAGACACATAGACCATAGCACTTGGATCTATCTTGGGGAAGCCAAGAGCGAGAGACTTGAATCACCCGATAACATTTTCGAGCATAAATCTATCTGACTCATAACAAAACTATAACACGACAGAAAGAGAAGGCCTAGCTATGGTCTATGCACTGCAAAAGTTCAGACACTACTTATTGGGGAAACCATTTAATATGTTCATAGATCACTTAGCCCTAAACTATTTATTCAACAAGCCAATGTTGGGGGGGATAATTTGTGATTGGCTACTCATATTTCAAGAATTTAAATTTGAAGTAATAGTCAAGCCAGGAAAATTAAATGCAGGACCTGACCACCTATCAAGGGTCACAAATGGACAAGAACCCACGAATTTAGAAGAAAACTTTCTAGATGCACAAATATTCTCAGTCCAGATCATTGATGAATAATTCACAGATATCATTCAGTACTTGATCACAGGTATTGCACCATAAGAGTATAACACCACGCAGAAGAAAAACCTGGTAGTCTGTGCTGTCGACTATCAACTGATTGCAGGACACCTATACAAAATGTCCACAGATAGCATCTTGCGTAGGTACGTGTTAGAGCACGAAAGGCCAAGAGTCTTAAAAGAATCTCATGAAGGAATAGAAGGAGGACAATAAGCACATAAATCTACCACGTAGAAGGTATTGCGCGTAGGACTATGGTTTCCAATGATTCACAGATGTTCGAAGGAGTACTGTCAAATATGCGACATCTATCAAAAGGTAGGCAAACCCAACAAAAGGGACGAGATTCCATTACGACCAAAAGTAACATTACAAGCATTCGACAAATGGGCAATAGAATTTGTAGGACGAATTAACCCACCAGAAAAAAGAGCAGGAGCTAGGTACATTATCATCGTGATGAAGTACCTAAAAACATGGATGGAGGCCGCACCAGTGAAGGATTGCAGCGTAGAAACAACAACGCACTTATTATTTGAGAAATTCATCACGCGATTTGGGTGCCCAATAATTTTGATGAGTGACCAAGGAACACACTTCATAAACAACACCATCAATGCTATGACTAAAGAGTTTGAAGTCCATCACCAGAAAATCACACCATATCACCCACAGGCAAATGGAATAGTGGAAGCATTTAACAAAATCCTAGAGAATGCGTTAACGAAGATTTTTAATGTCAACAGAGACGACTGGGACCTCAAAGTAATAGCAGTATTATGGGCCTACAAGACTATGTGAAAAAATTTAATAGGGCACACACCATTTAAATTGTTTTACGGCCAAGAAGCAGTGGTTCCATTAGAATTTTTAGTACCAATGTTGCGCATAGCAACAATTACACAAATGACAGAACGAGGCACAGTACAAGAGCGACTAAATCAATTAATGGACATGGAGGAAGATTGGATCTTAGAAGGATTCCACAACAAGTTTAGAAAGAAAGGGAAAAATCTTGGTGTGATAGACACATAAAGAAGAAAATGTTCAAGGAAGGAGATCTTGTACTGATGTATGACAACAAATCGATTCAGCACCCAGGAAAGCTATGAATGCATTGGCTAGGATAGTACGAGGTAAAATATGTCACAAATGGAGGAGATATACATTTAAGATATTTATTAGGCATAGAAATCAGAGGGATGATCAATGGGAGATGACTGAAGTTATACAATGACAGTCGACCACCCACCACGCAGTAAAAAAAAATTAAAAAAACTGAAAAAAAATAAAAAAGAAAGAACCAAACAAAAAGGGGCATAGTGCGTCAGAGATAGAAAGGGCACACACACTCAGGAACACAAAAGAAGCAAGGGGAAGTACAATAGTCACATACAAAATGGAAACAATAGGGAAAAGGAATGTCGACAAAAGAAGGACGACATCACAACACTAGGAGGAATTAAAGGATGACAAAGACCAATGGGACGCTACATTAATCGCACCAATAGGAGACGACAAGGCAGAGTAATGGAAAGTACGAAATCACCAGAGATGCATTGAACCCATAGTTAAGGTGAATTAAACCCATAATGAAGGAAGCGTCATCGACAAGATTCATGGAAAACCCATACAACACACAGATGCAAGAGAAAACAATCTATTCACGAAAAAAGACTAGACAAAGAGAGAGAGAGGTCAAAAAGAACAAAGTGAATTCACAGAGGTCACAGAGACCATTTGAACCCAACAAATGTTTGATATTCCATGCCATGGCACCACCCAAGCAAACAAAAACAATCCAGAGTGTCAGACCAACCAGAGTCAAAACCAGGTCACAAGGACAGGCGGAAGAAGATTAACAACAACTACCAGAGATCGTCAATGTTGATGAAATACCATCTCTAGAAACAACACTGGTGAACCCAACACCTATACTAAAAGAAATCCCACAGTCGGCATCGGAGGGCATGAGCATATATATACCATCAGAGGTACAGGAGCAACTGAACCAGGATTCAGAAACCCTAAAGAAGGTGCAACCAAGGAACGTTGAAGCATCTATGAGATTTAATGGAACGATGTCGATTCAGGAATCAACAATTGAGATGGATGAGTTGCAAACAACCATATCAGACCACCCATAAGAAGGAACGGTTGAAGATGTCATGGGTCAGTCGGAAGGGCATACTGAGGAGAAACCAGAAGCCTCTCAAACTTCGAGCCAACCACCACCATCGAGGAAAGACAAGATACAGATACCTAGGTCACCTCGCAAGAAACCTGCAACATAAATCTTTCTACCATGCATACCACCTAGGGTACAGGTAGGACCAAACCTATTGGGTCATATAGGGAAGCTCAAATACTCGGACCACGATGTCGTAGACGAAGACAAGTTTCTAGAACTTGCAAAGAGAGTATACATGGAGACCGTGGGCACAAATCTGTTTGGGGAACCAATTGATCAGCCACTCCAATGGGCAATAGGGTTGGATAAGACATGAATTTTAGGTCTGGTGGACCTACCACATTTTGGCAAGGGTTAGAACGCAATCGCATGCATCAAACAGTTTCTAGCAGTCATACATGGCAGGGACATCTGGTTGGACAAGATCATGTCGATAGACGTAGAGCTTATCACAAACATAACAGGATTTCCATATCGGGGTATGGATCCTACACAGTTTTTGGATGACAAAGCCAGGGAGAAGGCTCTAGCATAAGAGATGAGGAAAAATTATGGAACCAATAGGGGAACAGGAGGGATTATTATCAAGAGGATCAATGATGTCGCAACACAACTGGGCGTGAAAATCTTAGCCTGCAAGATGCTAAAAAAATGCTGCAGGGAAGAAGTTTCATCTAGAGTTGTTGCAGTTGCATCTCAATGCATAGAAGGCACCACAGTGAGTTGGGTGTCATATCTCTTAAACCTATTCATGGATGACTGCAAGGATGCGCAGGATCTAGGAACATAATTTCACTATTCATGGTTGATCACACTAATAGCCTTCATGGGATGGAAAGAGCTAAGGTATGTAGTTTTTGGCACCAGAACCAAACCAAATCAAGGAGAGAGATATTTGTTGCTCAAAACTAGGCCAGAGGCTAGGAGAAAAAAGGTGAATGGGGCCATCTTTGAAAGATACCTACATGACCTAAAGGAAGCAATCTCCAATATGTGGAGAATAACACCAGAGGTTGTTGCGTGGTATAAATACATCGCCCATTTCTAGGCCACATGTCATACAATGTGGATACATGCGAGGAAGGATCTTGACAAACAATCGCTACATATGCGCTACTATATCATAGAGGGCGACATTGATATGGTCATCAGTGAATGCGACAATGAGTTGAAGACTCCCATCCTTACCCAGGAATTACCAGAAAGAACAACAAAATAAGAGGCAGTGCAGGGGGAGAGCCATCCAAAGGAAATTCAAGGACCCAAAATACGAATAACGAATCAGGGAAAAACAACATCGACAAACGAAGGGCAAACGAATACAGGGACCCAGAATGGAAGGAAGGATAAGCCCCAGTCGGTCAAGGAGAAACAACAATAGCCTGAGCTCGCGCAAGAAACCACAACAATTCCCAACCCACAGGAACCAGGGACAAACAAGAGGTCAGCCATGCAAAAAGGAGGCACACAAGAAGTCAAAAGAACAAAGAACACCACCAGAGTATATGATCATGGATGACGATGGAGAGATGATAGTCCATATGATCCAGGATTTTCTATACGAGGATTTTGACCATGTTGTGCACCATAAAGATATGATTCAATAGGAGATGGAAGACATGTGACAACTCCTCAAGAAAATCAGGGAAGTACAGAGAACAAGCAGCATCAGGGGACCAAAACCATCAACACCTTAGACAGAGGAAAGAGTGGAAGAATAAGAATGATATCCAGTCCACTCACTAACACACCCGAACATAACATTCCATATCACACCCAGTATGTTGCGAATGGATGAGATTGTGGGGCAAAAACCCTTGAAGGAATTAATCCAAATCCAATTGGTGTTGACGTGGATGCTGACCAGGGCACTCCACAAGTTGTAGGTTATCATAAACCACGAGGTATAGTCTCTCACACACAAAGACTTAGTTGAATTGCAGTGGGAAATAGAGAAACAGGATGCATTGGAAATAGTCTATGAGCAGGCTAAATATAACATCCAGGAGTAAATGGAGCGCATAAAAGGACTCAAGAAAAAAGTGGCAGGAACTTATGAGAAGATTCCATAGGTCGCGCAGAGGGATGAAATTACAGTAGTAGAGAAGATTGATCAAATTGCACAGGCAATCGATCTATATCACAAGGATATCAAGAATATTTGGGAGTAACTTACACCAAGAAAACCACCAGTGGTAAAGAAGCAAAGGAATCAGGAAGCAACAATGCAACTGTAGGAGATAGAGAAGCAGGTCAACACAACAACTGACTTGTTTGATAAAGCAGCACAACTTTGGACTAGATTAGAGGAGGATCAACAGGTCTAAAAGTGGGACAAGGAAGAAGAAAGGATCAACACAGCGATCCAAGAACTCAAGAAGAGGCAGAAGAAAGTGCTAGTTACAGAACGCGTCAAAGGGACGTAGGACATGAAGATATTGCAGGTAGATCTAATTACTGCGTAAACCCAGAAACAGGAGCGACATGATCAAATGGAACCACTGCAAGAGATGGTAGCAGAAGTCCTAGCACAAGTAGAGAAATCCAAGACAAAAATAGCACAGACCTAAGTAGAGTGTGTGGAATTGATCAACGATGAAATTGCAGTCCATATGGTGGACACACTCAAGGAGAAGAATATGCAGGCATAGACACAGGCAGCAGAGCTCAAGGAAAAGTTCCAAGCAATCACCAAGGAGATCGAGGGAGAACAAAAAATTTAGGTGGATCAGGATGAGCCACGTGTCAGTGTTGGGGGCCTGTTGGAGGTAGGCCAAAGGCTGAGGCGAAAAAGTAAGGAGTTTTTGGGAAAGAAAGAATGCACAAGGAAAGCGACAGCTAGAAGGAAACACAACATGAGCACATGCAAGGAAAGAAACATCTGGAAGGAAGGACAACACACATGCATGGGAGGAAGACCTAACAATGGTAGGGTTAGGGTTTTGGTAAGGTATTATAATGGATGAAGAGCCAGAAATGTATAAATATAGATATTGAGGTATTATAGAGGGTTCAGAGTATTTTTTCTATAGGAGTTACGAGTGAGTTGATGCGATATGTAAGGGTATTTTTTGGATGACCTATTTTGTATAAGTTGTTGAGCTCAATTTGTTGAGCTCAAGATGTTGAGCTAGAGAGAAACTAAGGGAGGGAATATCTTTACGGTTAGATCGTAGGCTGGGGAGCCTAGTGTGATCTAGTCTGCCTCATATAGATCTTACCCGAATGAGAAGAGTTGTAAGCATGCGGTGCTATAGATGCAGAAATAATATAATAAAAGAGATGAGATCCAAATCTTTGTGGATGTAGCCCTAGGGGGGTGAACCATAGTAAAATTTGTGTTGTGTGATGAATGCTTTCATATCTTTATCATATTTTCAGTAGCTATTTGTTATGCTTAATAAATGAGTTATATTTCTTGCATATTCGTAAATGGCAGTATATTGCAATTATGGTTGTGAGAATGGTTCAATACATAGCTCTCTTATCTCACATTCAATCCTAGGATGTAAACACCTAAGTATTACAACCACCCATTAAATCTATCTAGGGTGAGACTGCACAGCACATTCGGTGTGTTGCGTGGCCTTCTGGTTTACCAGGAGGGACGATAGTTTTAGAGGCTTTGTTGGAAACCTGAATAGACATGAACCTTGGGTCAATAAACTCAGACAGAATAGAGGAGTAGTAAACCAACAATGGGACATGTCTCTTAATATTGTCCACACTTAAGGAAGTTGAGGTGTAACCATTGATGGACAGTTGGGAACCTAATAGAAAACTGCCTCGACTTATTGCAAAAATGGGAGGCTCGATATAGACAAAATAATGCAAATCTGATCAATTTGAATCTTAGGAGGGATGAAGCCTCACAAATCAATGTAGTTACAAAGAGAGGAACATGAACCAATGGCGATACTAGTGATAATGGCTAGAACCATATCAAGTAAGCTATCACTGTCATAGTTGGGTTTGATGTAGTGAACAAAAAATAATACAATAAGGAGGGCTTAGAGGTAATCAGAAATGCCACAACAATAGCCATAAATAATGCAACTAAACCGAATTAGAATCTAGTGGACAATCCTCGAGCTAGTAGAGAAGAAAAGGAGTTGTAACCAATGCAAGACATGAGAAAATCAGCAAGAGAAATCCTTTTTCCTCAAAATCAACAAGAGAAATCAGATTTAGGAGTTTAACTAGAATATTGGAAGGTGAAAATATTATCTATGGGGTACATAATGTTTTTGAACATATGATCATAGAACTAGATGAAGAAAAAATCATCAATGTTATGTTACTTGAGTGTAATGCACCAAGGGTTAGACATAATAAGAAATTAAGATAGAGAAAAGAGTTTAAGATGGATGTGGAGATCGCAAAATATGAAGTATGGGATGTTATATTAGATCTTGGGCTTGAAATCGATATTTTAAAAAATATAAATATTGGAAATTGATGGGGAGGCCTAAGATGGTATTCCCCCCATACAACTTAAACTTGTGAATTAATGCAAGATTAATCTTGTTGGTTGATTAGAGGGTGTTGAAGTTAGCTTTGCAAGAGTTAAAACATTTGTGGATTTTGAAGTAATTCAAGTCATTGATGAAAGGACCCATACCCAACCTTGTTGGGAATCGAATGATCAAATGACATGACATGATTATTGCCCCATTCATTTTGGGGGTTGTGAAAGACTGGATGGAAAACATTGCATGAGAAAGGAGCATAACTATCAATGAAAAGGATGAAAAAGAGGAATAAATGGATGCATAGTAGGTCAGCTACAAATAGCTAAGAGTTGTGGAGTCTAATTAATGATATGACATGGATACTGGATTGATACAGTCATCCTTATCCTATTTTTTAACAAAACTTGACATGGCCAAATTTATCTAGTTGTGGACTTATAAAAGATCCTTAAATCTAAAAGGAAAGAGTTACACACATGCACATTCTCACATAGACAATCTTTTGTTGATTACTTAGTTGTCAATTTTCTTGTTGTTACCAATTGGAGATTGATACATGTTGAGTAAAGAATGCTATGACACTTGTTGCACAACTCTATTGTAAGATGTGGCTATGAGAACCTATGAGAACCTTTGTTTCGATCAAATTCCAACAATTATCGCCAACTTCAAGAAAGGATGGAATGCACAACAACCTTATGGATTTTATGCATGTCAAATTGGCTTGCACAACAACCCAAATTGGCATGCACAACATCCATTGTGGCTTATGTGCATGCTAAATTGGCATGCACAACATCCAGTTTGGCATGCACAATATCCAATGTGGCTGTTGTGCATGCCAAATTGGCATGCACAATATCCCTGTGGTTGTTGTGCATGCCAAATTGTCATGCACAACAACCCTATGGTTGTTGTGCATGTCGTTGCTCCAAATTTTATGAAGTGACCAACATCAAGTAAAGTGTCCCTAGAATTGACAACATACAGAGTATCAATCACATTGGTTCATTGTAAAGTGTTGGGGTTCCATATCCCAAGAAGATTTCATGCAACCATTCTGGAACAATACAAGTATTGTTCATCAACATCTAGTTCTTCAGAAATGTTTGTGTATGTGATTATAACCTCAATGCTTCCATATTGAACAATAATTTTTTCTGGATTGCAAACTAAATCATTTGGCCCTAGTATCTAGAATCGATACTAACATTTACATCAATTGTGGTCATGGGATGCATATATACTCCAAATGCAAATTGAAAATATTTTGTAACAATGAGCTTGTGTATTATAATAGAGTTTAGTAAGGTCATATGACTGCAAGTTCCTTTTCTCTCTGGCTACAATGCTTCCTAATAAAATTGGTTGTTTCCTTGTTTGACCTTCTAATTCATGTTGACCAACAAGCCTTTTTCTCAACTTACTAGCCAACAAAACATGTTTATTATATGTGGTATGACCCAATGCGAAGCGATGTAGCAATTAGCTATTAATATAAATAGAGTCTCATAAAATATTATGTGCACTGTGTGCAACTAGGGATTTATTGAATAGTGTACTTGATCACCAGAAATACATTCTGATTAAATGGAGATATTGTTAAGCATGTTTTTCACTACATTAGTAGTGACCACCACCTAGGTAAGTTGAATACAATTACGTTAGTCTGAGCCTTAAACCAATTTTATGCCTTTCTCTTTTGTTAGGATACCTAACTATTCTTTTTTGTGTGAATGATCTAAGATTTTGGGACATGGTTTTTATGCCAGCAATGAATTCAATACTCACCATGGTTACCAACAAATCCTTTTTAGAAATATACATTATTCCTAGACTTTCCATATACATTGATTCAACATTTAAATGGCAATAAAGACTATTTGACATCTTGTAATATAACAAACTTTGAGTTTCAAAAAACAAAAAAATGTGAGAGTAGTCACAATAATCTCACCTTGAAATGGTTTCTAATGTGAATAGATTCAAGACAGGAAGAAGCAAAACCATCTCACAATTTTTTTCTCGTAGATATAAATTCCAATGCCATTGGAAGGTCTAAAGAATTTTGTATTAAAATTTAAAATTGTGGCTCCTTGTATGAAATACACATTCATATTTAAATTTTCTAATATGAATATATTTGAAATTTGAAATGTTGAGATCTCATAGTTGGAGAATGAGCACACAAAAAGAAAATAATCAAGGTGAAATTTCAAAAGATGATTTTCATTGGCCACTATTTTTTTTGACAAATGCTTCTTGTATCACAATGTGGAAAATGTGCACTTGGCCTCAACTGGAATAAACAACCCACTTTCACCAGTGCATTGGCCCACGATGTTTGAACATGTCACTAGGGGGAATCTCACCACCCTCCCTTTACAAACCAACCAAGCCCCTATTGACCATTAGTCACTATTTCAAGAAAAACATATTTTTGAAGTATAGTAAGGCATGGGGAAAATGCCTAAAATATGAGTATTTTATTTTTTAAAAACATTTGTTTTACGAGTATGCTACTAACCATGATCTATAGTTGGTTTGACTTAGTTTTATTCCAATAATGGTTTTCCTCTAATTTGTGAGCTATAATAGTACTGAATGAGCTTTTGAGTTCATTAAAGGAGTACTACTGTTTTTTTGTCTGCATGTCTTTATATAGGGTGTATTGGAGTTTGATAAATACATAGGATGTCACAACTGATCCTAAGAGTCGACTTCCATAATTATTAGGAGGCCTTAAAACTCTACTAGTAGTTTTTGCACTAAACATGGATATAATTCATTGATAAAAGTGGGATCTTAGAGAGACATGTTTGGATACAATTGTCTGTAAAGAGAAACCAAACTTAGAATTGCAACTTTGACACAAGTGCACTCTAATGTAAAACGGGAAGCCAAAACAAACGCAATATTGTTGATGACATGTTGTTGATTGGAAACAACATAGACACAATAAAGGAGGTGAACAAGTAGTTATCCTCCAAGTTTTACATGAAGGATATCAATGCAACTAACTTCATTATGGGAATGGAGATTAAGAGAGATCGAGCCGCTAGAAATATATGGTTGTATCATATGAAATATATTTAAACCGTTCTGAAATGTTTCAATGTGCAATATTGCAAACTAGTGAAGGTGTCAATTCCTGTGAGAGCAAGGTTAACTGTTGAATAATTTCCAAAGAGACAAGAAAAAATAGAGGACATGGCATGTGTTCCCTATGCAAGTGTTATTGGTAGTCTAATCTATGCAATGGTCTTCACTCGACTGTGCATTGCCCATGCAGTGTGAGTGTTCAATAGGTACATGGAAACACCTATAAAGGAGCACTGGACAACTATCAAGAGAGTAGTCAGGTATTTGTGTGGCACGAAGGACTATGCTATATGCTACCAAGGAAAACCTAGAGGTGACAGTGGTAAATTAAATTTACATGGATTTGTCGATCCTGATTGGGATGGAGATATGGATTGATGGAGGCTGAACAATGGATATGTCTTCAAGATGTTCGGTGGAGAAAGAAGATCAATGAGTAAGAAACAGGCAGTCGTAGCCTTGTCAACAATAGAAGTTGAATACATGGTAGCCACTTATGGAAGCAAGGAAGAAGTATGGCTACAAAGACTATTTTCAAGAATCGAGTTTGAGAAAAGAGATATCAAGATAAGTTGCAGTAGTCAAAGCACAATATTTATGGAAAAGAACCATTCTTATCATTCGAAGACTAAGCACATTGATGTACAATACCATTTATTAAGAGATGTGATGGAAAGTAGCAAGGTGCTACTGGAGAAAGTAGACACATTGGAAAACATAGCAGACTCGTTGACCAAGTTTGTTAGTGTTGTGAAGTTCTCTTGGTGCAGAGAGGAAATGGACATTGTTTCCCTGGTTATATGAATGAAAGTTTATGAATCTCTTGGTTTTAGCAAAGAAGACAACAAGTGGGAGAATTTTGTGTTGTTATATTCTTTGCAGTGAAAGTCTAGTCGAAGTGGATCGACTGACAATCGAAGTCGAGGTGGTTCTACAACAAGTTGAAGGTCAAGGTTAGTTGACTGGATAAATTCAAAGTTCAAGGTTGAGGTGGTTCAACATGGTAAAGGCATCGATAAAAATTAGAAGAGGTCAACCAAAAAGAGATCGACATGCGGGCATGTGGCGACTGACTGAAGACTGAATGAAGTCCGACTGGTAATCCGACTTGGAGTCGACTGTAACAAAATTCTAAGATTCATGGGATTTGTAGACAATGATCTACATGGATCTATAACCATTTTTGGGTGCCAATTATTTAGGGTTTTTCCTGTTTTAAATCCTATAAAGAGGTGTGGTGTAAGGTTGTAAATGTAAATCTTGAATCTTTAGATGATGAATGGATAATCACCAAGACTCTGTAATTTAGAGGTTGTTGGTCATGCAAATGTAAGACAGACTAGATACAGGGTTGTTCTTGTGTAAGAAAGAGGGTATGATTTCGATAATGTCTTAGGTGTGTACCAAGGTTAGACATGTAACCTTTTATTCAGATTGAATAAGACAAAAAGAGAGCAAAACACTCAAGGAATGTTGGTTTTCCTGGTTTGGGTTTCCAGGGTAAAATATTTGTGTACTATGTGATTGTTTTGACATTTACATTATTGATTAAATTCTTCTTCTCTTATTATAGGTTTAATGTGGAAGTGTATCTCATTTCTTGAAACAATATAAGATACAAGGAAAGAAGGTTAATGGGAAGACAAAGAAAGACACTGGGAAATGGAGTGATCTCCATAAAAGTCCCTGGCACAACACTGATGAATGTTGCTTAAAGTAGTCATTGGTGGCCAAAATGAAAGCATCAGAGTAAATTCCATGCTCCGACTCTAATTTAGAGCCAGAAAAGGGGAGTCAGTTCATTGATGCAGAACCCTATGCCACAATCACTATCACCAAGGTCCATCCAAAAGAACCGGAAGATCCAGAGGAAGGTGATCACCTTTTTCACTCGTAGATGTGGGTGAAATGTATTTTGCTGCATTTTGTTGTTGATAGAGGAATCCAAAAGAACCTAATATCAGCATAGGTTATCAAGTGGTTGAATTTTCCAACAACACCACATTCTCAACCATACAACATCGAGTGGCTCAACTAAGGATGATACCTCCATTTCAACCAACAGTGTCACCTACCCTATGGCATTAAGCCCTTCAAGGATGAGGTATTGTGTGATCCTGACCCACTTGAAGTTTTTGATGTTATTTTAGGCCATCCATATATGTGGAAAATCATATTGTATATGAGTCTAGACCTCACAGTATCATTTTCACTTTTCACAAACAACTGTACAGGATACCAAAGGTAGCTCCACCTACTGTAATTTCTTTGGTCTTAGCTAAGAAGTTCAGGAAGGTTGTATCCCATATTGGTAATTTTTTCCTCTTCATTATTCTCTGTCAAAGTGAATGAAAGGTCCTAGCCACATCCATGGATTCTCCACAGGGATTCTCTACACAAAGAAAGCAAGTGGACAAAGTCATGGAAGAATATCGAGACATATTCACCTCACCTATCGAGGTGCCTCTACACTGTCAGGTTAAGCATTCAATCGATATGATCCCTGGCCCTTTACCTAATGGACCAACATATAAAAACTCTCTCTTATAAAATGAGGAAATCAAGTGCCAAATTCAAGAGCTACTCCAAAAAGGGCACATTCGACCAAGATCCTTGACCCATGGAAGCCAAATCATGCTTGTAATACCCTATCATGAACCCTAACTATAAATGTGCCTATAGGTTGTTGAGCCATGATATTTTAGGCTAGAGTGTCATTGTAAATACGTTTTGAGGCCAAAGTGCTTATGTGGTTATTAGGCTGGAGAGATAGAATGCTAAAATAACAACGAGCCTATCATTATAATATGTAATTTCACCCAGATTAGTAATAAAAATACATCATTGTTGCAAACCAACTAGATAAAATATTATGGAAGGATAAACTCCACTAGAGGAAAGGGGGGACTATGGGTCTAGGAAGAGGGGATACGCGAAAAGGTTTTAAGCCAATGAAACATTATAATAATATTTCCAAAATTCTAGATTATGATATATATATTCATATATATCCTAGGTTCCTAAGGGGGGAGGAATGTATTACCATGTGGGTCCCATGTAGTTCCCAACATCACAAGTGTGAAGTTGGGAACATGCATATAAAAAGTAAGCGCTTAGTACATTCACTCGTCATTCTAATTATTCGCTCTTTATTCTCACTTTGACTCTTTCCATCCTGAATCTTACTTGTACTTGGGAGCTTGAGAAGTTGTTGGTAACAAATAATCCTGAGTAATATGAGTTGAAGAAGTAGGTTGTCAAGTCAATGTGTACTTTGAAGAAGTCGGTTGTCCAGCTTGTGAGAATTCTCTATGGGTGTGAGAACTGATAGGAATTGTTCCCTAGTTGCTGGGAAATAGTTATAGGGCTCTAAGACTTTTTATCCATTCTGTTGTTGATGTCTTGAAAGGGAAGTGGGGAAGCTAAAGGACTGTTAAGTAGAGAAGGAACACACTTTCTATGGTGGGATAGGTTGTGGATCAAAATGAGAGATTGTAGGCTAGTTGCAACAGTTGGAACCTTGACATGAGTGTTAATGTGGTGGTTAGACCTTACTATGTATTAAGAAGCCTTCACTGGTGGATTTTCAAGTCTCATCTTGGGGGTGACCTACTGTTGATATTTTATGAGAAACAATGTATATGGTTGGGAGGAATGTCTGATGTTTGTATGCAGCTGGTGACTATTTCAAAATATAAGTGTTGTTATGTGTTTACTTGTTATTTATTGTGTGTCTTTAATGCTAATTTTGTTATGAAACTATTTTTATATTTATACTTTCATTTTTATGTTGTTAGACTGCATAAATTATTCATATGTAGAGCTCAGTTTCGACACTAATACCGCATGGGCCAAAGATAGAGCACAAAACTGGTATTTGCAGAGTATACCTGTAAACAGTTTGAAAAAATGTCATAAGTAAATGTCTGTAAATTGTTTGACAAAATTACTGCAGAGAAATTTGGGAAGAATTCATGGGTCATTCGATGGAATTGAACCTAGAAATTAAAAATCAACAATTCACTCATTTACTGGTTATTTTCAAGCCGTAAT
Organism: Picea engelmannii; assembly: GCA_009831015.1. Lineage (NCBI taxonomy): Eukaryota > Viridiplantae > Streptophyta > Pinopsida > Pinales > Pinaceae > Picea > Picea engelmannii. The sequence goes on along the minus strand of ML779312.1, from coordinate 920,589 downwards.
TGGGTGAAATTTGGAAATTATAGTGCAACAATGATGGTTGATTACATTTATAGATGTCTAGAATGTCATAAGTTCAAGGTTGAGCACAAACATCCAGTTGGTTTGCTACAACCATTACCCATTTGTGAATGAAAATGGGAAATTGTGACAATTGATTTCATCACCAAGCTTCCTAGAACAACCAAGCAACATGATTCTGTCATGGTGGTGGTGGATAAACTTACTAAATTTACCCATTTTATTCCAATGTAACTAACTCACAAGGAAACTAACATTGCTGATATTTATATGAGAGAAATTGCCAGTACTCACGGAGTACCTAAAGCAATTGTTTCTGATGCCAAGTTCACATCAAAATTTTGGAAAGGATTATTCATAGGATTTGGGACAAATCTGAACTTTAGCACAACATATCATCATATTCAAATGGGATAACAAAGTGGTTCTATCAGATGATTGAGGATATGTTGAGGATGTACGTGATGGATAAACCATCAAAATGGGAATATTATTTGCACTTGGTTGAATTTGCTTATAATAATGGGTATCAATAATATTTAAAGATGAGCCCATTTGAAGCATTATATGGAATAAAGTGCAACACTCTAGTGAGTTGGGAAAACCTAGCAGACATAGCAATAGTTGGGCCAGAGTTACTTAGGGAAATGAAAGACCAGGTGGTGAAGATAAAACAAAATTTAAAGGTTTCCCTAGATAAGAAGAAAAACTATGTCAGTAAGGAAATAACTCATAGAGAGTTTAAAGTGGGTGACCATGTGTTCTTAAAAGTGAAGGCCAAGAGATGTTACTTGAAGTTGGGGAACTATGCAAAGATGACAGCGAGATATTATGGACCCTTTGAAATCCTGGAAAGGATTGGCCATGTTGCATACATGCTTTCTCTACCTACATACATGTGTATTCATAATGTATTCATTGTGTATTTTCTTAAAAAGTATGTACCTTATGCTAATCATGTAAATGATTGGAATGTGATTCAGGTGGAGAAAGACAGATACTTCTGAGTACAACTAATGTGCGTATTGGATTGGAAGGTCAAATTGCTCCAGAATCAAGAAATAGGGTTGGTAAAGGTCTAGTGGACCTATTACAGTCCTGAGGGTGCAACCTAAGAGCATGAAGATTCTATGGAGAAGAAGTACCTACATATTTTTGAAGATTTTTTAATATTTTGATTTTACGTATGTATATAATGCACTGAGGACAGTGAAAAAATANGGGAATGTAATACCCTAGGACGAACCCCAATTGTAAATGTACATATAGTTTGTTGGGTTAGAGAGCCATTGTAAATATGTTTTGAGGCCATATTTCATGTGTGATTATTAGGCTAGAGAGACAAAATGTTAAAAGGCCTGTGAGTTTATCATTGTAATATGTAACCAGACCCAAATTATTAATTAAAATACATCACTTTTTCATACCAACCAAACAAAATAGTATGGGGGACTAAACTCCACTAGAGGAAAGGGGGGAATAAGGGTCTAAGATGAGGAGATAAGACAAAGGGGATTAATCCAAGGAAATATTATAATAATATTTCCTAAAGTATAGTTTATGAGATATATGTTCACATTTTTCCTAGGTTCCTAAGGGGGGAGGAATGTATCACCATGTGGGGCCCATGTATTTCCCAACATGATAAGTGTCAAGTTGGGAACATGCATATAAAAAGTAAGAGATTAGTACATTCACTCATCATTCTAATCATTCACTCATCATTCTCACTTTGACTCTTTCCATCCGTACCATCCTTGTCATTCTGAATTTTACTTGTACTTGGGAGCTTGGAAAGATGTTGGTAACCAATAAGCCTGAGTACTATGAGTTGAAGAAAAAATTTGTCAGGATCATGTGTACTTTGAATAATTGGGTTTTTAGGCACATAGGAATTCTCTTTGGGTGAGAGAATTGTTGGGAATTGTTCCCTGGTTGTTTGGAAATAGGTACAAGGCTTCGAGACTTTTTTCCAGCCTATTACTAAAGCCTCGAAAGGGAAGTGGGGTAGTTGAAGGAATATTGAGAAGACAAGAGGCAAACTTCTCAGGGTGGGACATGTTGTGGGAAATGAGATACTGTAGGTTAGTTGCAGTAGTTGGCACCTTGACCTGAGTGTTAATGTGCTAGTTAGACCTTAGTTTGGATTAAGAAGCCTTCCCCGATGGATTTTATAGTCTCAGATCAGAGGTGACCTGTTGTTGATATTTTATGAGCAACAATGTATATGGCTAGGAGGAATGTCTAAGGTTTGCATGCATTTGGTGACTATTTCAAAATATAAGTGTTCTTATGTGTTTACCTGTTATTTATTGTGTGTATTTTATGTTAATTCTATTATGAAACTATTGTTATATTTATACTTTCATTTTTATGTTGTAACCAACTTTATTATACAATGTCGGAACCCGAGCAGTTGGCTCTGAAGCAGTGTTAGAAGTCGAAACAAGTTGTAACCAACTTTCATATATTGTCAATAATATAAGAGATATATTTCCCTCGTATCTTGTGTTCATTGCAATGTTATATGTTGTTATTTTTCATATATGATTTGATTTATAAACTTGATATATGATTCTCAAACCTATAACTACCTTGTTGCATTGCTATCTTGGTTTCTTATTGCATGTTGTTTCCGACAAAGACTAGAAGCTCTTCAAGAAAATGGAATGGGGATCGACATCGAACAAAGGGTTTAAGGTGAAAGTATTCTCCTTCTCCCTTGCCTTCTCTCTCATAGTGAAACAATAGTTATTTATTGTTTGCATGCTTGCTTGTGAGGGTAGATTTCAATCTTCTCGTTTTGGTCTTGCTCTGCTGTGACTCGACCCAAAGTCATGGGGGGAAAATCCCTTAATCAAAATTGGAAACCATACTAGGGAATTATCCTATTTTGGGTCGGTTGTAGAGTGTCTTGTTAATCCGTTTTTATTTCTGTGAGTTTTCTTGTTTTCCAAGCTTTGTTGCAAAGATTTTATTAACTGTAAACTTTCCCATAAGTTTCTAGGTGTCTGCCTATTGAAAGTCCTTTTTATTTTTCCAATCTTACAGATTTATCCACAATTTTATGTTATATCAGTCGCAGATATCCATGTCTTTTTTGTGTATGACCCACGGATATCCATGAGTCTCAGTTCACACAGTCGTGGACCTATGTACTATTTTTGAAAAATATTTTTTTCTTCAGTATCTGGGAGATTTAGGGGATTCTCCAAGTCATTCTGGGCTTCTTGATTTTTTTATTTCTTTGTATCACTGTGTTAGGTCTTTTAAAACTTCTAAGTCACAGAAAATACCTTGCTCTTGGTTTCCCAGTTTTCGTGGCTTACTTTTAGCTTGGATTTTAAAGAGAAATAATTTTCTTTTTTTTTTAAATTTCCTCCTCATGGCTTGGGGGGGGCTATGAATCGTGTATCCTTCAATTTATTTTAGCATATTTTGTTAGTTTTTCTTTGATAGAATGAAAAAAAATAAAAAAATCTGCTAGTGAGGTCTCTTTATTTCTTTGCATTGTTTTCCATTGTTATTTGAGAAAGAAAAATATATTAGCATAGGTTTCTGTTTTCTTCTCATCTGGAAGGCATTTCAAATGAAAATTAAGAAAGAAAATCCTTTTGTTTTCCTTTTTTTTCATTTCACATTAGAAAATAAAAAATATTCATTTAAAGGTTTGAAGGATTGTTCATGCATTTTATTTCTTGAAACTCTTTTTTCATTTGAATAATTAGTGTAAAGTTTTATTTTCCAGTGTTCTTATAAGTTTCATTTTTGTAAGAATCTCATAAAACATTAGTTTCACCTCCATACCCCTTGAGTAAGAACAACCACTAAAGAAAATGCTAAGATTAAAATGTACTAGACTTTGTTTCTAAGGTTCACAAACAAGTTTAGGGTTAGGGCCTTAGATAGGATTGGAGAGATAAATCTCCAAGGGAATTGAACAAACATAGGAGTCTGAGCTAGGGAGAGTCTCAAATCCAACTGTTGTATAAGTATAGAAGAGATCCTCCTCTAACACAAGAGATAAACATGAGATCCTGTGAAGGAGAGACGAGGAGATTGGCCCTCCGAAGCTTGACTAAGCATAATGGAGAGATCATATATTGGGGGTTTTGCTAGTGCCTTTACCTCCTTGAGAGGTGACGCTTTCAAAGCTTTCGGATTTGTTAACCTTCTCATACATTTGATCCTGACTGTCGAATGCACCTCGTGGATGCTGAATGTGAGTTGGTTACCTTAGTGGATTTTCCTAGGGATCTCAAAAGTGATCACGGGGGCTTGTTGTGGTATCTGGGGCATATTTCGTAGCACACTTTTCAATACTATTGGAGGGTTCCCTGCAAAGCATGGGTGCTTGAACCGGATGTTGTGGGGAAAATCTCCCTATGGACTAGCAAATATTGTTTAGACTTTGCATGCAGATATAACCGAAGAGAAACTACTTTCTACCTTCACCCCTAGATTTAAATCCCCTTTTCTTAGTAAATGCATGGAAAGATCAACCTACCTCGTTCCCATCGTTTGATGTCGATCCTCCGTTGTGCTTGATTACTTGTTCGCAATACTCCTTCCAAAGTTGACCTGCATCCAAAACAAGCAACAACTATGCATGCATACTACTTATATACTAACGAGTTAGAAATCCAAACATATACTGATCAAACTATAAATAGTTCATGAATTGGGACGGGAAAAGCATTTTATTTATTACTTAGAATGAGTCAACTTACAAAAGTTGAGACCGACCACCATTCCTCGAACCTGATCCTGGGCTCCTCTTCTTCTGTCCTCCTATTACACATTATTTTTGTCATCCCTATGACCGTTAATGATGTAAACCTATATGTTGCCTTCAGAGGGGTCACTGGCTTGAGTTCCTTAAGAGAGAAGGGAGAAGAACTTTGACTGAGAAAAGAAGTTGCATTTTTCCTGTGTAAAAACCTTATTAAAAAGGAAGTTCGTAGGCTGCCTATGTATTAGGGTGTGAGAATGACTAATTCTCACAGGTTTCACCATAGCTAGGGTGCGAACAGTTCACAGGTTTCACTATAAGCAGGGTGCAAGAATGCTTACATGTGGGAAAAACGCTCGTTTTATCGAATCTTCTAGAAGGATAAACTTCTATGCTAAGGTGGCATCTGAATGGTTTGGATCTTACTCGCTTTCATGATTTAGTGGGATCATCCTAACCTCCTCACCTTATCCTCTTCAAATTATAAAAGGAGAGGAGCTCTCATGGAGAAGGAGTTCTTGGGTTCTGGAGCTTAGCTTTTGGTTGGCATGGAATTATTAGCTTGGTTGAAGTGGCTTTGAGATTTTCTTTGTCAAGATAGATTGTGAATACTATCAGATCTGTGCTCTCAAAATTCTTGGAGTGAAAGTGTGTGGGGAATGAAGGAAAGTTGGAAGGGACCTTACGACATCAAGTCCATGGTTGTAATCTCTCTTTCACATTTAATATGATACAGTAATATGATTCTTTCCTATAAAGCTTGTTGTGTTTTATTGTATGATTCCTTGATCACATACATAGGTTTATATTGAGTTTATGCTATTGCTATCACTTTGGTTGGTTACGTTCTTTTGTAGGTTCATCATTGTATGAGCGTCAGAACAGAGCTAGGATGGTGATGGTGAGAGGAAGCGACATTTAAATGGTATGTCAACCATCCCTCTTTAGTTAGTAAATTCGATATCTAAAACTTAAGGAAAGCGTCATGTCATGTCTTGCTTAGTTCTAGATCCAGGTGGATCTAGGGAGATCGGTTAGTGTCCGCACCTATGGATTTATCCAATAACAAAATTCGCGACTCCACTAGGGATGGATTGTTTCCTAGTTAGTCTAGTTTCCCTTTCTTTAATTGCTTGTTTTCTGGTCTCTGAGTCTGTGGGAGATCCATCCAGACTCTCTAGATCTGAAAGTTCACTCAAAATTTTTGTCCTTTTTCAAATTTTTGCTTGTTTACAGGCATTCTTGAACTGTACCCTTTAGTGGCCTGCAAGAAACACCTGAGTTCGCACCCTGGTGTTAAGTCCAGTGCAAACCCCTCGCAGTCAACCTTTTTTCAGCCTGCGAGAATCTTTGATTCTCGCACTGCCAGCCTACGAACTTGTTTGTAAATTTTTTTTGGATTAGGTCTTGTCATTTTTTGATGCCCAGTTTTTCTTTGAACAACTGGATTGAACTTTTGGAGCCTATATTGATCTGTTTACAGTCAGCTTGACATTCTTTGAGTTGATTTTAACCACCTTTTCTTTGTTTGGTTTTGAAATATTAGTCTCTTTCATTGAGTGTCTTTCAATTACAAAGCGTGTGTTTTCTTTAGAATTGTTTAGGGAAAGATCATATTTCTTCTGAATAGTTCGCTTTAAAAGGAAAAATTTAGTTTGGTTTTCTTTGTTTTAAGAAAGTTCATTATTGATTTTAGTGAAATTTTTGAAACAAAAAGATTTAATTTCTTTCTTTATATTAGACTGGGGGCATCCTTGCATTTGAAGTAGCAGAATTGCATGATTCTTGGCATTTTTTGATCTTAAATTATGAAAAATCGTGCTTTGGTGTGCAGTACCTTTTTCTCATTTCTTGAGAATCTTGATATTGATGAGTTTCATACATTTTGGGACATCATGCATATGGGAATGATAAATGTTTTCTCCTTCTTGTAGCATAGCTTTCATTGAAATGAAAAGATTGCATCTTCATATCTTTGCATAATTTTCGAGTCGGTCAAAACACCATATTATCCACGCCATCTTCCTTTTGAGTAACAACAGCCATAAAATAAAGCGCTTATAAAATTTGATTAGACATTTTTATCTTTTCTGGTAGCAAACTTACATTAGATTAGTTGTAGGGCTTTGGAATAGGTGTGAAAGATAACTTTCCAAAGTCACAAACAAACATAGCATCTTGAGTTAGGGAGCGGTTAAATCCACTTATTACATTTTGTCCTTGGAAGCCCTTCTAACACAAGGGTCAATAACGAGGTCGCATTGAGACTAGCATAGTTACTCACCTTGCTTTGTTGGTCTTGTTGTAGAGATTGCGCGTATTATGGGGGTCGCTTGAGAGGTATACCCACAATGATGAGTGGAAGCCTTTCAAGTTGATTTCGGGCTAGATACCCTGCCCTTGCGCGTGGATCAGGCTGTCGACTATTTCCCTAGGAATCACTATAGTGATTGGTAGCCTTAGTGGCCTATCTCTCTAGGTTCTTTACACGAGGTGACTGTGGAGGGGCAAGTCTTCATGGTACCTAGAATCGACGTTGGCCAAACTCACTCGGGATCCTTGGAGGGTATACCCACGATTATCTGTGGGAGCTTGCACCAGGGTGTAAGTCCATTAAGCATGTTGTCAATGTAACTTTTCCACCCACTCTATCTCAGCCCCTTCTTACATTGTTCCCACAACGTTGGATTTCATCACCAACTAGTGCGTTCATTGTGAGAAGGTTTTGTTTGCTTGCTTGCTTACTAGATTTTTAGCATGTGCTGTTTGTTTTCCTTAAGGACTCTAGATTGGATTTTTATTTTTAATGGCGTCAGTTCCCGAAATGACCAATGAAGGAACCTCTACTCCAGGGGAACCTTTTGTTTTTCCTTCTTATGGAAACATTGGTCCTCCTCACATCGCTACTTTGAGCCTTCCAGGTCTCACTATTAGATTACCGATATGGTTGTTTTCCACTCAGGTAATCCCGAATGTAGTTAGTGCTTCAGTCACAAGCACTTCCCCCCAAGAGCATCAACCTCATGTTGATCCTTCACCTTCTTCACTAGTAAGGTCTTCTTCACCTTCTTTGTTCGCAATGTTGCCTTCCGTTTCATCTTCTTCTTCGGGTGAAAGTTCTGAAGCTAGTAACCCGGTGAATAAGAAGAACAAGAAAAGAAAGATTAATAAGAAGAAAGATAAGAAAGGGTCAAAACCTCCAACCACTATCAAACATGTTGGAAAACAACCAGTTACTGTTAATCGTGTTGGGAGTGTTGATGATGTCAATATCACCCAAACAACTCGCAAGCCCAAGTACCCTTGTAGGCTTTGTAAGGGTAGCCAGCTTCTTAAGGATTTCCCTAGTCTACCCAAGGTTATAGAAGTATGGTCTACACATCCTCGCCAACCCATGTCATCAGCCTATGAACAACATGTTGATGACTTCCCGTCGACTAGTCACGATATAGTTGGGAAGAAGAAAAGTAGAGTCAAGTTCCCGTGCATGTTATGCAAAGGGAGTCATCTCACTCACCTTTGCCCTTGTATGGATGAAGCCTCTAAATTACTGGAAGATATGACTGTTTCACAGCCTCAACTTCCAGCCGCTTATCGCAATCTTTCTCTCAACCCACCTGTAGTTGATGGAATGATCACTCTGGTCCCTTCACCGGTCAATCTGGTTGATCATGTTGTCAATCTGGTCACGTCCTTAGTTGAACCAGTTGACAAAGAGGTCGATCCGATCCCATCCTCGGTCGATCTCACTCTCTCGTTAGAGAGTGTCACCTAAGTGGTCGATCCGTTTACACCTGTTGACCCCATTCTCCCCTTGGAGAATGAAACCCAAGTGGTCGATCCGATCTCATCATTGGTCGATCCGATCTCATCATTGGTCGATCCTACTCTCCCGGTAGAGAGTAAACCCGATACTGCCCATGTTTTTCTCGTTGATACAGAATCTGTCGTGTCGAGGGGTATTCCTCCTTCTCCTGTAGAACCTCCTCCAAGTAATGAGGCCATCCGTTTTGATTGGGGTGTGATAACTGGACCTCGTCTTCCCTCTTACATTCCTTTCCAGATTATAGTACAGTTTTGTGGTTGGGACGTTCCCCAAACATTGATAGATGAAGGTGCATCTGTTATTATTTTTTCCTCTTTTGCTTGGCAAGCTTTGGGTTGTCCTCCACTCGCGCCAGTTACACATAATCTATTATCTTTTAACAGAAGAACCAGTCAACCTTTAGGGACCCTTCCTCAGTTTCCTGTAACTTTGGGAGGGAAAATTGTCTTTATTGATGTCATGGTAGTTCAAGACCCCTTGGATTTCTCTTTACTCCTTGGGCGAGATTATGTCTATGCCATGAAAGCTATTGTGTCTACTCTTTTTCGTGTGATATCTTTCCCTCACGATGGATGAGTTGTGACTGTTGATCAAATTTCATTCATTGACCCTGAATGGATTGCTTCCCTGAATGGTTCTTATATGCAAATGGTATCGCCCCCGCCACAGGTCAATTATGTGGCATTGTCGCCCATGACTTCAACTTCTGATGACTTAGATCCAGTAGTTGACATGGTAATCTCTTCGATCAGGTTGTTAGAGCCTGATCTCTTTACTCCTGTCGTGACCCTCAACATGGTGTCCTTCCATAGTGTGTTTCTTCCTTCCAGTGAAGACCTCTTGGAAACCATGACCGAGTTTTGTTCCTTGACATGGTGTCATTCCAGAGAATTGTCCTCTTAGAATCCATGATCAAGAACAGAGGTTTTGAGGATAGTTTTTGCGTCTCTGCGGAAACCTCGTTAAAAAATGAAACAGAGGTTTCGAGGATAGTTTTTGTGTCTCTGCGGAAACCTCGTTAAAAAATGAAACAGAGGTTTCGAGGATAGTTTTTGTGTCTCTACAGCAACCTCGTTAAAAAATGAAATAGAGGTTTCGAGGATAGTTTTTGCGTCTCTGCGGCAATCTCGTTAAAAAATGAAACAGAGGTTTTGAGGATAGTTTTTGTGTCTCTGCGGCAACCTCGTTAAAAAATGAAATAGAGGTTCTGAGGATATGTTTTGTGTCTCTAAGGAAACCTCGTTAAAAAATGAAACAGAGGTCTTTGAGCATGATTTTCTTATTTCAAGCTCGTTAAAAAATGAAACTAAACTTGAGCATAGTTTTTTAATTTCAAGCTCGTTAAAAAATGAAACCACTTGAGGATAGTTTTTTTGTCTCTGTGGCAACCTCATTAAAAAATGAAACAGAGGTTACGAGCATAGTTCTTGTTTCTGTGTCAAGCTCACTAAAAAATGAAATAGTTTTCCCCCTCTCTATTTGAGTCAAGTCCTACATCTAGTATTTGAAGCTTCCTTTCATTCTCCTTTGCAGTTGGATGAAATGAAGCTTGGGGGGCATTTTCCTTAGCCTCTAGACTTCATGCTAAAGTTGAGCCACTAGATTCTTAAGCTAGGGGCTAAGTACCAACCATGTGAATTCGTAGATAATGCGTTGGGGAGTCCAAACATAGTTTTATATGGTTCAAGCTTGTGTAAAAATGAAACCACTTACCTCAAGCATAGTTTCCTCTGGTTCAAGCTTGTGTAAAAATGAAACCAGGTCCAAGCATAGTTTTGTTTAAATTTCAAGCTTGTGTAAAAATTAAAATCTATCCCAAGCATAGTTTTGTTTTGTTTTAAAGCTTGTGTAAAAATGAAAACAATCCCAAGCATAGTTTTGTTTTGTTTTAAAGCTTGCGTAAAAATGAAAACAATCATGAGCTTAGTCTTTGTTCTTTCTCATGCTAGTAAATCAATAAGAATGTAACCGAGTATACTTTTATCACTTTTTCAGACTCGTAAAGGTTATACAAAAAAGGAACCCACTGGAGTTCCCTTTAAGCTATTTTCAGACTCTCTAAACATGAAAAGATTGCCGATCGATCTTGTTCTTTTCACGCTCGTTAAAGTATTTGAAAAAAAAACGTCTGTTGAGCGATAGTTTATCTCTTTTTCGGTCTCATCAGACTAATTTACGAAAAAGGAACTGGGAGAGTTCTCTTTAAGTGTTTTTCAGACTCTCAAAACATGAAAAACCCCCGAGTTTTCTTTCTTTGGACTCATAAAACAAACATTGAAAGACCCATATGGGACCTGAGTTTTCTTTTAAGTGTTTTTTCAGACTCTCTAAACATGAAAAAACCATGAGTTTTCTTTCTTTGGACTCGTTAAATAAATATCGAAAGACCCGCAATGGGACTGAACCACTCCTTCTTAGGGTTCGTTAAACATACTCCGAGGGACTCATCCGAAGGATGAGCTTACATTACAAGCATATGTTATCCTCCTCAAGCTTGCGTAAAAATAAAGAGGTACTCGCCAGAAATGGTGGGGGGGGAATTTGGAAAGAATTGTGTCTAAACCTGTATTCCATGGAAGAGTCGCTTTTGAACATGACACCCTTTCACTCACTTTGTGTCTAGGTTGGAAAATCCACTTGTTTCCTGATCATACTCCTTTATAAGATTACAAATCGGCATGTGATCCCTGTCGTTGAGTCAGTGTTTTCAAGACAGTTGTCATGTCATCAATATGTTCAAAGAGAAGTTCAACCTGGAAAGCCTTCTATTGCATCGTCCATTTCTGCAGTACGTAAATCCTTCTATTGCATCGGCCATCCCTGAGTCAGTCCTGAATCACTTGTTACTCTGATCTACATCAAATCTTGTTACTTGTTTCGTGTCATTGATGTGGGATACATTAAGGCCCTCCTGTGATGAGTCTTTTCCTGTTGACTTCAACTCATTATCTAGGAATTAGACTTAGAAACTAATTGGTACCTTGGAACTTGCATGCCTCAATGGCAGGTTTCCTCACTTTCGACAGTGGGTTTTCATTATTGACCCCTGATTGGGAGATTCCGCCGAGTGTTCAACTTAAGCTCATTAATTTACATTTGTTGGATTGTACCAGTGTACCTTGGGAGTCATTGACATTAATGGTGATTTCCATCATGCTTGTTAACGGTATACACTAATGACCGGTAATCAAGTGGTTTCTACCATGTTCGACTTCAACACATGTATTCACATGGTTAGATTCATACTATAGAGTGGTGGAGATGAAGACCCTGGATATTTTCTGATAGATCCAGGTTGC
>ML779312.1:846851-908664 GCA_009831015.1 Picea engelmannii | reverse complement strand
CTGGTGGCTATGTTCAAATTTGAGTCTTTAACACATAGATCCACAGTGTATTTTTGGTGGCTATGTTCAGATTTGAGTCATATTGGCATGGATCCACAGTGTATGTTTGGTGGCCATGACCTGTCTTACTTGATATGGATCTTTGCATGTCGACATTTATGCTTTGTTTCATTTTTATTCTGAGTATGGGAATGCCTACCTCAGTGATGATATATTATTGTACTGTATCCTTGTTTGTTGGCAGGTTTCCAACTGACTGTTCCTTGTTCCCTACACACACTCAACAAAGTATTTTAGCTATCACTCTGTTCAGACTTTGGGGGGCTCTCTGTTACACATTATTTTCATCATCCCTATGACCGTTAATGATGTAAACCTATCTGTTTCCTTCAGAGGGGTCAATGGCTTGAGTTCCTGAAGAGAGAAGGGAGAAGAACTTTTCCTGAGAAAAGAAGTTGCATTTTTCCTATGCAAAAACATTATTAAAAAGGAAGTTCACAGGTTTCCTATGTATTAGGGTGCGAGAATGACTAATTCTCATAGGTTTCACCATAGCTAGGGTGTGAACAGTTTTCAAGTTGCACTATAAGCAGGGTGCGAGAATGCTTACACGTGGGAAAAACGCTCGTTTTCTCGAATCTTCTAGAAGGAGAAAATTCTATGGTGAGGTGGCATCCGAATGGTTTGGATCTTACTCGCTTTCATGATTTAGTGGGATCATCCTAACCTCCTCACCTTATCCTCTTCAACTTATAAAAGGAGAGGAGCTCTCATGGAGAAGGGGCTCTTGGGTTATGGAGCTTAGCTTTTGGTTGTCTTGGAATTATTAGCTTGGTTGAAGTGGCTTTGAGATTTGCTTTGTCAAGATAGATTGTGAATACTATCAGATCTATGATCTCAGAATTCTTTGAGTGAAAGTGTGTGGGGAATTAAGGACAGTTGGAAGGGACCTTACGACATCAAGGCCATGGTTGTAATCTCTCTTTCGCATTTAATATGATACAGTAATATGATTCTTTCCTATAAATCTTGTTGTGTTTTATTGTATGATTCCTTGATCACATACATAGGTTTATATTGAGCTTATGCTATTGCTATCACTTTGGTTGGTTAGGTTCTTTTGCAAGTTCATCATTGTATGAGTGTTAGAATGGAGCTAGGATGGCAATGGCGAGAGGAAGCGACATTTAAACGGTATGTCAACCATCCCTCTTTAGTCAGTAAATTCAATATCTAAAACTTAAGGAAAGCGTCATGTCCTGTCTTGCTTTGTTCTAGATCCAGGTGGATATAGGGAGATTGGTTAGTGTCCGCACCTATGGATTTATCCAATAACACCTCCAACTTCTTTTCTTTGAATCTCCTTTGACACAAGGAAAGGCTAAAGGGTTGGGACAATGGGAATATGTAAATGGGTAGAGTTTCTTTGCTATATTTTTCCTCTTCCAAATGGGACCCCTACCCCTTCTTTTATAGGCTAGAAGGAGCTAGGTATTTGGAGGAACCCTCGGCCATGCATGGTCGAGAGTTTCATTTAACTCACCCATATCTTTTGTGCTCCATTGGAAACTTTCCTTTTTTCATGATTTTGTCGATCCATGCGGGTTATTTTGGGTCAGCCAGCATGTACACGCTTGCAGTAATGGATTAGGGTGCATGGTCCTTTATAAAAGAGGATTTTCAAAGAATTGTTCAACAGTGTTTTGGCAAATAAGGGATATGAGTTGGCCTGATTCCAGGTAATCATGTGTGGTGTAATTTAGGGTTATAACAGATGCCCCCTAATGTGTGAGTTCAGAAGAGCATCCGATGGCTGAAATACATTACCAATATTTACTGATGTGCCGAATGATTGAGCCTAAGGATTAGGAACTGAGAGGTGTCATCTGCAAAATAAAAAATGTCTCACCGAGGCGGGCATACCCATGCTCGGGATAAAATAGAATCATGGCTACCAATCAAATACACTGTAGATCCATATCAAATAACTATAAAGAGTATCCATGAACAATACACAACAGAGCTACATATCGTAATCAGAAAGATATACATATAGAGTATCCATCTTCCAGAAGTTGATTTGACCTGATGGCTGGAGAAGAGATCTTCAGAGCTCGAGCAACAACTTCAAAATCTTCAAAACTTAGGTAGGAGTGCAATATGAGTGTACGACTACAGTACCCAGAGGTCTTCGACGGCTCGTCGGTCATGGACTTGATAATCTTGATGATCAGATTGAAGGCTTCAATGATTTCGAGCAAGGACTTGATTGGATGTTCAGGATGGCTGGGTATGAGAACAAGAGACATATTGTAGAGGGGCCGACTCAGGATTGGTGACAAAATTCCCTTGGATAATAGCACGACAAATAATGAGACTCGGGTAGCATGGAATTAATCATAAGTCTATGAAGCAGGAGGCAATGCAAACTCTCCATATGTTTGGAAGGATAACCAAATGGTGGAGGACACAACTCTATATAGCGAGAAAAGATTCCTAAGGTCGTACTGCATCCCATAGTCTGGTGAACAAACAGACAGATGTGCTTTATCCAAGGGTGACTCATTACGCTGCTAATAAAGAAAATACTTTTCCCTTCCTCTTTTTGGGGTTTATTTGATTTTTTTGTCTTTTTCAATAATTTTGGAAAAAAGAATAAAGGAATATTACGTTATAAAGGAGGAATGAGTGTTGAAAACATACAAGCTCAAGGCACAAGGACAAGACTGATGTTCTAGTAGAATGATACTCGAGAAAAATCCTCCGGGGGCCAAAGGTGTTAAGATGCAGAAGAAAACTATTACAAGGTTGGCGTATAAGGTATGCAAATGCAGTTAACAAAACACACAATGGTAAGGTCCTTCAATGTAAGTTTAACAAGCCAAGAGAAGGTAAGCTCCGTGTTTTTCTCACATTTAGAGAGTCTGAAAAAACATAAAAGGAGACTCCATTGGGGTACCTTTTTCGAAGGTAGTCTAGTCAGTTCGAAAAAGGGGTAAACTAGCACCGACAAGACGTCTATTCAAAACCATTTTAACGAGTGTGATAAAGACAAGGTCACTCAGCCATTTTTTCATTTTTAAGGAGTTTGAAAAAAGATTAACTATGGACTCTATCAGGAATATTCTTCTGGACCAATTTAACGAGTGTGAAAGAATAAGGTCACTCGGTGATCTTTTCAATTTTAGGGAGTCTGAAAAGAGCTTAATGATGGACTCCGTGGGGTTTCTTTTTCGTAAGTTTAGTCCCTTAGGCCCGAAAAAGGGATAAAATTATACATGAGAGTACTCTTCTATAGAGATGAAGTTCCATAGAGTATACCTTTGTTCGTACAATTGACCATTCGGACTGAAAAAGGGGTAAACTACCGCCGGACAGATGTGACTTCAAATTTCAGTTTAATGAGCATGAAAGGCCACAAGATCGCTCGGCAATCTTTTCATGTTTAGAGGGTCTGAAAAGGGATTAAAAGGAGATCCGTTATTTTTTGGGATTCCTGAGGGTGAGATCAAGAGTGAAGAAGAATCATGAAAATGAGGCTCAAACTCATATTCAGGAAAGACTATAAGGACTCTTGAGCCTACAGTGTTTTAGAGACGACATGGACACCATAATGCAACCAAGACCTACCTAGGGCATCCATGTTCTAGTAAGATCTACCACCAAGTTGCAACACTTATAAAGTAGATATGATGGTTTTGTGTCACAACCTGATGGGATCGATCCTATGGCAGAGGAAAAAGACAACGAGACACAAAAGTCGGGGTAATAACCTAACCTATATGCTCAAGTTGATTCTTGGAAAAAATTTCATGGACCGTCGAAATTTCCTCAAAACGCAAAAAAAATGTCCCAATACCTAATCAAATCCCTCCCATATAACTCCTGAATCACTCTAAATGATTTTTGGTATAACGAAACGGACAAGGGAGGCCAAAAAAGTGACAAAAAGAGGCCAAAAAGTCTATAAATAGAAGTCGGAAGCTCATTATCACCATTGTTGATTTGGAAATTGACTCTGGAGCCAAAATACCCCCTTTGATAAAAATGGTGATTCCAGGAGCTACAGTGGAAGAAACGAACTTTCGCTTGGACCAAGTAAGTACAAACTCCCCTATGTAGCTATTCAATTCTTTCTTTTTTCTTTTGATTTCATTTTTTGGGTAGGCATCAACCTTTAAAAGGTCATCCATAGGTCCATGCAGGTTGTCTCTAGACAGGCCGCGTGTACACTCAGGCAGAGTAAAGAATGCCCATGTGTACACGCGACTGTCACCTAGATAGCACGCGTGGACCCCCTTTTATAGACAAAAAGAACTAAAGGGCAGTCACTCACCCTCCTGAACTTTGGCAGGATGTATGTCCACTGGAGGGAAAGGGAGCATGAAGCAATTAGTGAGTTGGTTGCAAGAGATCCGAATGTCATGGCCGCGTTGATGTAATGTGGTTTACTAAATTTCTTCCTGTGTCCGTTTATGCGGGTGAAACTGAGGCTACTGAATGCCTTGGTTGACTATTGGAACCCTGATGCAGAGGCCTTCATTCTAGAGGGGCAATGACTAGTGCCCACCATCGAGGATATCTACTTTTTGACTAGCCTCTCAAGGAGAGGGGAACCAGTCAATTTCAGGATGTTTCTAGTGGGGCTGCATAACATAGCAGAACTGATAGCCCTGCACTGTGAGGCTGGGACAAACCGTTTGAGCTCCCAGGTGCCCATAAGTAAGATTACCAACCTATCACTGCAATCGATATTATTTCTCATTGGGAAGATTACTGGTTCAACAGCCTTGCATTAGGCGTCCCGCGCACAGATGAACTGTGCTATCCAGTGCTTGAATGCACAGATTTTTGACTAGAGTATCACACTACTAGAGTGTATGAAGAGGAAATTGACATATTGCCTTCAGTGGACATAGAGGAACTTCAGGTTCAGGATTATTTTGTGTTCATTCTTTTTAGAGAGAGTTCTGAGCTCTAGTCCTCGGGAAGTGGTACAAGGACATCAAGCCTCTTTTCCTGCAGTATGTAGATGGGCAGTATTATTTCTGTGACAGGGTGGTGGAAGGACCAATGAATCCATCAATGATGAGTTTTTTGCATGGTTGTCATGGCAGATCCCTGTGATCGAGGATTACCCATATGCAAGGATAGACTTTTCTAGAGATCGTGAGATACCCGTGCCTCCTGGTGAGGAGTGAGGGGAGATGGGTAAATATCCACCTTTGTAGTTTTTTTTTGTGTTTTTTTTGTTATATATATCATTTTTTTTTATATTCCAGAGTATTTTACGGATGTACGTTTGTTGTATGCAGACGTGGGACCAGTGCGACCTGCCGATTATGCACGGAACAGGCGTCGTCCTCGACTAGAAGTCGGGGAGGTTAAGAGGGTACTTAGACGAGTTGAGCAGAACTTTACTACACTCACTTGCACAGTCCCGATGGCAGAGATAGAGGACCTGTCGCCATCCATGCAGCCTCATGTAGTAGGGGCACCTTGGACATGGGTCGGATTGTTTAGGTATTTAACCCATGCTATGGACCAATATAACAGGGCCCATAGGCCCTGAACCTATTTAGACTTTTTACGTGCCACAAGCACTACTTGTATATATTTTTTGAGGGAATAAGCCCTGTGACTCCTTATTGGTCCTATTTTTGAGGCACTTGCGTCCATCTATGTACTCTGGTTACTTTATGATATTATATATATATTTTTGATCTTTTGTGTCTTATAGATCATGTGTGAAAAAATGTATTTACATGTTTATGTCAATGTTCTTTCATATGTGTGCAAGATGCCAATCTAAAATTTGATTAGCTAGAGTATCTGTAATTTGGTTTAATCTCCTAGGAACATGAAAATATGTAATATAATCAAAGTTTCGTTCTAAGAGACGTACCCTAAGGAATCGTCGATGTAAAGTTGGATCATGAACCCAGTATACGATGTTTAACTGAGACACAACCAATTGAGCGTCGATATAGACCCGGAGATGAGAGATACCCAATGACAGAGCATCATGAAGCAACTCAATAACTGCACTGTACTCGACGACATTATTTGTGATGTCACCTAAGCATATACCTCAAGAAGATAACAACTGGACCTGAGGTGTAAATATTACCCAAGCTACGGAGGCAAGCCTCCGAGTGTGCTGACTAGCACCATCTGCATACCCAATGAACACCTCGGAATCACTTGACATCTTCCATATTGACGAAAGATAAAATCAATGACACGTCCATAACATTTTAAAAGAAACTAAAAAAGTAATAGTACAAAGACTATACATATGTTACAAAAAGTTACCCACAGTGACCTACCTATGAGTAATACTTCTTGAGGTAGAGCCCATTTCTAAGCTCCACCAAAGAATTCCCTCCGAAATCAACCAGATGATATGCGTTGTTTTTTAATACCTCCTTTATGATGAAAGGTCCGAACCACATGGGTTTGAATTTGCCTGCCCCCAGGGGGTCCTTATCTTGGTCATAGACCGAGACAAGGTCGCCTTCAGAGAAAATCCAAGGACGAACAGACCTATCATACTGACACTTGACCTTATGTTTGTGAGCCTCATTGGCCAGGGCCGCATCACGACGCTGCTCATTGAGCTGCTCAAGGTGTACTTATTGTTCTTCAAGTGGAGAAGTGTATGGCAATAATTGTACAGCCAATTTTAGAGATGGGATCTGACATTCAATGCGCAAGACTTCCTCTAGCCTATAAATGAGTTGAAAAGGTGAGAAATTGGTTGCAGTCTTAACAGATGTTCGGTAAGCCCATAATGCCAAGTATAACATCAAATGCCAATTTGACTTGGCTGAGTTGATAGTTCGTTGTAGAATAGTCTTAAGAGTTTTGTTTACAGCTTCCACTTGCCCATTGGCTTGGGGGTAGTAGGGTGATGAATGCTCTTGCCATAACCCAAGATTTGATGTTAATTCAGTCATCATTTGGTTCTGAAAGTGACTGCCATGGTCAGTAACAATCTCTCTCGGGATGCCAAACCTTGCTATGATCTGGTTGAATAAAAAGAGAGTTGTCGTCTCTCCATCATCTTTAAACGTTGGCATAGCTTTGACCCACTTAGTGAAGTAGTCTACAACTACGATGATATAGTGGTGCCCCCTTGCTGAAGGGGGGTTACAAGTAGTGTAATCGATCCCCCACTTGGTGAAGGGACCAACTGTGATGACAGGAAACACGGGAGCGGGATGTGCCCTCATCTTCTGAGAGAAGATTTGGCACGGATGGCACTTCTTGACTAATTCTATACAATCTTTGATAAGTGTCGGCCAGAAGTAACCTACATGTAGAATCTTTTGGGCTATTTCTAACCTAGACAAATGACCGCCATAAGCTCCGGTATGGAAATCGTTGAGCACGATGACTACCTCCTCATGTGTGAGACATCGATGTAAGATGCAATCTACACCTCTCTGATACAATGTATCATCGAGTATGAGATAATTCTTAGCCTGATGGCATATATACCGACACTCATCATGAGAAGTAGAAGTGGGGCACTTCAAAGTCTGGAGATAGATAAGTATATCTCAGTACCATGGATCTGAAGATGTGATCAAAAACATATCTCCCCGGATAGGCGATTCTTCAGGCACAACGTCACCTGACTCAACCGGAAGTTCAGAAATAAGCTCTGTGAAGACCAATGACTTTTTGGACTTTGTTGAAACAAAGTCTAAGTCAAACTCCTGGAGGATGACTATAGATCTATTGATTTTTACACCTACAAAACGTCGTGTCAACATGTACTGGAATGGATTCACGACAGCAATGATGGTGGTCTTGCAAAATAGAACATAATGACGGAACCGTTGAACAGCATGAACTGCTGCCAACGCAAGTTTTTTGATATTAAAATAATTGAGTTCCGGTCCTACGAGGCCTTCGCTCAGGTGATAGATCACATATTATGAGAACAAATCATCTTCCTGAACTAAAACCATGCCAATGGTTGACTCTGTGGTAGCTAGATATAATAAGAAATCTTTGTTATAGTTAGGTGGCCGTAGCAGAGGGGCAGTTGTGAGGGCATGTTTTAATGCGTCAAAAGAGCATTGAGTGGCATCATCCCAGTAAAAAGGAATTTCTTTCTTCAATAAACGCATAAATCCCTTGGTGATTTCGACATAGTTGGCGATGAAGCGTCGTAAAAATTTCGCCTTGCCTTGTAGACTCTGAAGTTGAAGGATTGTGCGTGGGGGGGGAAACTGGATTATTGCAGCCACCTTGAGAGGATCGACCATGATCCATGTTGTTGATACAATGAAACCTAACAAACATCCTGACGTTACGCAGAAGCTGCACTTGTTTGGATTCAAGCGAATCTGAAAGTAGCGAAAACGTTCGAAGATTAGTCTAAGGTGTGTGGGATGATCCGTTCTCTTGCATGATCGCGATGCTAAATCATCTAGATAGGCCTCAAATATAAGCTTGAGATCATGAAAATCAAAAGACATGGCCCTCTGGAAGGTGGCTCCATCATTTTCAAGACCAAAAGGCATTCTATGATACGCGAATGTACCCCAAGGACAAATGAATGTCGTTTTGTGTTGGTCTTCGGGTTTGATTTGGATTTGATTATATCCCGAAAAACCATCCATGAAAGAAAAGGCTTCACAACCAGCACATTCATCAATGATCTGGTCGATGAATGGTGTTGGAAAATTATATTTGGGACATGCCTTGTTCAAATCACGAAAGTTGGTACATACACGAATCGTTCCTTGTTTTTTATTGACCGACACAGGATTTGACACCCATTGGGTCAAATGGATAGGATAGATAAAACCTTCCTTTAGAAATTTCTCTACCTCAATCTTGATGGCTGCTGTGTTCTTAGGATTGACAGGATGAAGCTTCTATTGGACAGGCTTGGCATTAGGATATGTTGTGATTTCATGTTCAACGATTTTTGGATCGATACCTGGCATTTCCTCATAAGACCAGGCAAAAATGTCGCGGAATTCTTTGAAAAGATCCATGTAGATTTGAATCTCTTCGGAGGAGAAATCTGCTTCGATGAAGATGTTCTCCACAACACCAGGGTTTCGAGAGATGTTGATTGGTATAGTTTCAGTGATAGTTTCATATTGCCCTCATCATAGATTTCATGTGTAGCTAGAAGATTAATAGGACACGACTGATCTCCCGTCATGGTCATGGTGAATTCTCCCACTTCGATTCGGCTTAACTCTGGGAGAAAATATGATTTGTGATGAAGATCTTCCCAAGGTTTTTCCGGACTAGTCATTGCCTCGATCACTACTTCATCAAAAGGCAAGACTAAGTCTGATGAATCGGTATTAGTAAGAGAACCCTGAGCCCAAATAGGCTCTAGAAGTGGATCTAACTCTTGTGCAGGAGTCGGATCAGTGTTAGCTGAAGCTTGCTGGACTAAAGAGTATGCTACTTCAGTGGAAGATAAGGGCATGGACATGCCTGGGTGCCCTGTCTCATCCATAGTGGTCGATGGGGAAGGAAGTATCCATGTATCCTAGAAGTAAGTCGTGTGGAACGACGAAATTTGAAAAATATCAACCTTATGGTGATTGGATATAAATTTGATATCGCTGTGAGGAGGTGGGTAATCAAAGGTACCCATCAAGGATGGGCACAAACCAACTCCTACGTTGATGACACCTGGTTGAGGATTATCAATCATTGGGACTATGAATGCCCCCAAAGCTAGGTCAGGTCTGGAGAAAGACAATTGATCAATGGTCACTATCCGACCCTCATAGGGAAACAACAAGACCCGAAACACTGTAGCAACCATGGCTTGCATAGCATAATTCCAACTCTGGCCTAACAAGAGGTCATAGTCGAGGGGAGCATCGACTACCTCTACTTCGACACACACGGTATTCCCTCCTAACCACACAGGGAAAGAAGGAACGATGACATGTGGTCAGAATGAACGACTGTCGAAATCTGTGAGAGTAGGTGATGGAGACAAAATAGGTTGGCCAATGGCCTTCCAACATGCCAATGACATAACACATGTTGAGGCGCCCTCATCAACCACCGTGTGGAAGATATTCCAAGTAAAAGTTTTCATGTGATCACGGATGATTTTAGGGGCTAAATTTCGCTCATGGGCTAATTTTCCATGTTTTTTCCCAAAAAACGATTCACTATTCTAAAAATGATTCGCCCAAATTCTATAGGATAAAATTATTTTACCTTAAAAATCGCCAAAATTTTATACAAACTATATAAAATCCTTAGAAATTTGAATATTTTTACAAAAATATTGCCAAAAATTTATAGTTGGCATATGAAGGATTAGTAAGATTCGCCAAGGTTTCTACATTTTAAAACAAATTTCCATCCTTAAAATCATCCCTGCATGTGATAAGCCACTACTATCTGAAACGCTACGTGGTAAGTAAGATGAGGTTTTAATTCGGTTGTATCTAACATGATGGTTCCCAGATTACAAGTCTCAGTAGAGAACAAAGCGGTTAACAAGGCTTTCCTCTGAGAAGGGCAGCTTTGGAGGACCTCCAAAGCAAACATCGCACAAGGGGTTTGTGATAAATCCTCCACCACAGAGTAGTTCTGGGTGGCCCTTGCGTTTGGGTTATGAGTATCTTTTCTAAATTCACCTTTTGGAATGCGTGTCATTGTTTCTCCCAACATATTCTCAATCTATAGAGAAAGAGATGGGAGGTCAGCTTCTTTACCCTTCTCAGAAGCGCTTGGTTTACTATAGTCGTGCGCTCTAGTCGATATAAAAGCATCACCCCTAACCATATATACGTTCACAGATGCGGGGTTGTTCGGAGGCGGGAAAGTTTCTTGGTTACCCCCTTAAGTTCTTTCAGAGGCTTGAGTTAGATTTTTCCCATGTTGAAATGGATTAGTCAACACTGCCTATTGTTGTTGCATGACAAATGTTTGGGCCTCTGCAGGTTGAGTACATAGATGGGTCGGGTGGTCTTCCGCACACAATTTGCATGGATACCTCACCTTCCATTTTTTAGTGTTGTCCGCGCCAGCATTATCAGTGGGTCTTTTATCTCTCTTACCCTTCTTTCGTTGTTTTTTCTTCCCTTCAGGCTGTTGGGTGGCCTTTGGGTTAGTCGAATGCACTATGTGTACTTCCGACATTTTGGTAGGGGGAGCAGCCAAAGAAATAGTTTGGCTGGCCACTATGTGTTGTATAGATAACTACTACAACTGTTTCGTCAATTGCTCAACGGGCCTTGTTTGTGTTGAACCAACAATACCATCAGCATGTGGTCCAGTTCTCTGTCTAGTTTTATCCAGTATTGAACATGGCGCATCTAGCAAGATGTTGTATAATAAACTAGACTGAGAATAGATGAGCTCAAATGGTTGAGCCCTCATGATGGAATCTTCTTCGGAGAAAACTTCGTACGTCGCAACGTCTTTGGATAACTACAGGACCAAAGACTTAATGAACCACTCAAGCAGGAATGCTGGTGGGACTGGTACCTTGATTAAACTCTTCCGGCGTCTCCATTCTCGAATGTGATTAGAGATATGGTTCGATGTTGTTTGTTCATAATTGGCGAGCATCTCTATGCCAGCGTCGTATCTCATAGATAACTAGAAATGGTTCAGGAAATCCATCATCAGTTCGCCAAAAGAAAAGTATCCTGAGCGATCGAGCTCAATGTACCATTTTGTGGCACTCCCAATGAGAGTACGTTGAAACAATCGCAACTATATGGAGTCATATTTTAATGAGTTATATGAGAACCAAAGATGGAAGGTAGTCACATGATCTCCTGGATCTTCATTAGGCTTGGATTCGAACTTTGGAATGTTCGAAGGCAACTTTGTCGGCATAGGAGGCCAATGAAGATCATGACAAATAGGGTCATTCAACAACCTTGTCAAATCTGGCAAGTGTAAAGTCGCCAGGAACGGTAGTTTGGGTTGTTGTTGATAACCTAGGAAAAAGGGGCCTAGAGTTTGACTGGCACCAGGTTAACAAGAAACGTTTGGCTGCTGGCCCAGATTCTGGTAGAAAACATGGCCCTGGATAGCGTATGGATTTTGCATATGTGGAGACATCATCGGTTGATTTCCAAAATAGGACATAGATGGTTGGGCATGCATTATATTCAAAGGACTTTGGGAAGGATTACCCCATGCTGGTCCCATGGGGATAGGCATAGTAGTTTGTTCGGGGTTCCATTGATTGTGGAAAGAATTACCCTATATCGGCATTCCATATGAGGGAACGGATCCCTGCCCTGAATTCCAAGGTCCTGCTAGGTTTGCCCCCTATGCAGGAATAGTACCCTACATAGGAGTAGATTGTCCAAAAATGGGGTTGCCCCCAATTGGGAAAGCGACTAATGAGAAGGTGCTTTTACCAAACGTTCCATTCAAAGAAAATAGTGTCGAACCTACCGGCATACTATGCGAAGGTGGTCCTTGACTCCCCGCTCCAAATAAACTATTGTGTGTAGGTTGCCCGGTAAATTGCTGATGCGAACCACCAAGTGAAGGGGACGAAGGAGGGATATGACCTCCTCCGTAAGGAAAAGCGTTAAAAGGAGTAGGAGTACTCTCCATGTGACATTGCAGAAGAGCGCTAGAGCTCCCTACCCCAAGTCCCAAAGTCTGTAAAGTGTAGGAAAGTACAAGACTTGTACCTGAACTAGGCATCCCGTATGAGAACGGAGGGCCTGTCGCACTTGGTGTGAAATGGGTGGTGGCCACCACCAAAGACGGGATTGGACCATTATGAAAAGTAGTTGTAGTCAAGACCATGGTGGCTCGGAATGATGATGGTGGTTTAGGAGATGAAAACTCTCTTGTGGTGACAACCGTGGTGGAAATTGAAGAGTTCCCAGAAGGAGTAACAACATTTGTTTCCATTGCTACGTGCAACACTATCTGGCGCTCGTAAAATTGAATTGGTACAATGAAAGGTGCCAAGAAGTCAGTGGTTTGGATTTCAACCCGGCCAAGAGCTATTGCTTCAAGGTCCAAAATTCTCAATTCCTCCAGGGGTTGGTTGGGCACAATGGTTTGTAACCCGGTCTCTTCAAAAGACCCTTGTTGGTCTAGCTTTCACCTTAATGGTGGTGGGGGTGGCTCTAGTGTAATCGGTGGTAGGCCAAGAAGCCTTCGTGGCCCGCGGAGCTTGGGATCCTCCACTGTGTGAGAAGATCCAAGACACTCTAAGGTAGTCTAAATGTTCAAAAGTAACACACACTAAAAAAAGTCCCTAGAAGATAAGACAGGCAAACACTAAATTAATTGGAAGAACAATTACAACAACCAACACTAGAGAAACTTATCGGTGCAATTGAAACTCTAACACAGAAGCACCCTCTGGGTATACTCTACAAAGTGTGGCCCAATGTCTGTCCTAGGTACCACAGTATACCCCCACAGTCACCTGTGTATGTCCCTAAAAAATATTGGCAACTAGGTTTCCAGTGCGCGAACAGTCACCAGGCGGGTACAGTCGAAAGTCGGGTAGACCATAATGAGCAAGGTATCGAGCCTGAAACCTATCAAGGGTATCGAGAGAAAATGGCCCGAAATACAACTGAGGACCTCGAACGGATTCAAGACCCACGAAGCCCCGTGGCAAATGCAAACGACGAAATCCCACAACAAGCCCTCTATATGTGTTCTCCACTACGATTGGTCCGACTTTGGAGGGGTTATCTCCGCTACCTTTCCGCATGCGACCTCGTGTTTGTCCCCTGTATTAGAGGGGGGTCCCAGATAACTTTCATAACACTGGACTTAGACACTCCCTAACTCAGACTCCAATGTTTTTTTTTAAATGGCCTTGAAGAGTTTCCTCTCCAACCTAATCCAAGGCCCTAATCCTAAACTAGTTGGTGAACCCTACAAACATAAAAGTCTAGTAGATTTTAAATTTAGCATTAATTTTATGGATTTGTCTTATGTCAAGGAGTATGAAGGTGAAATTGATGATGTGAAAAAGACAAAAGCAATGAATGAATAAAAAAGCTGGAAACAAAACTTTTACTTAATGAAAAATTTCGACAAGTTTTCAATTTATTTTTTTTAACTTTTCTAAGATTTCGGACAGCAAACTCAAAGGAATTTCACTCGAATATGAGCTACTTATGATCTAAGTGAACTCCAAAAACTTATGAAATAAAATACTTTTCCCTGGCTAATAATGTAGAAACACACTCTTCAACCAAATAAGAAAATGAAAAGAGATTTTTTTTTTTTACTTAAATGCGAGTAAAGAAAGAAAGGAAAAATACCGACAAGCAAAAACCAAGAAAAACAACTCTGGCCTAATCGCAGATCACAAAGAATCAGGTCAAAAATCACACACTAGCAAACTTTTTTAAAAACAATGACTCTCACACTTGTCTAAAAACCTTAGAAATTCTTTTATTTTTATGACAATTTTTTTAACTAAGAAAAAGAAGGCTAAGGGTAAGATTAATCCTAAGCTATTAAATGCTCAAACAGAGATTCAAATACCTGAAAGGAATAATTCTTATCAAGGGAAAGGATGACTGACTTACCCTCAACAAAAAGTATCCTATACAAGCATGCGACTGTTAATCAAACAACACGCGTGTGAACATGCGCTGAATAGAGACAGAGGGCATGTACATGCGGGCTGCCTTGTACAGCCGCATGTATATCTAAACTCTGAGAAAAATGAAAACAGAGAACCCAAAGCCAGGAAGAGACCACTGATATTGATAACCAGGATCCCTTGAAGGCTTGAACACTCCTTTTAACAGAAAAACAAATAATGTAAGGAAAAAATGATAAGGCAAAAACAATCTGAGATAGGACTGCTAGAAAACAAGACTCAGACAGAATTCCAGAAAACCCCCTAAGAATGTGTGATTCTGACAGGGAAGAGGATGACTACCTTTGAAGTTCTCTGAACTCTACACGCTACTGCTACTTCTTCAGCTAGCATTTGCACACGGGATGTAAGAGAGTAGGGTACGAGTACATGCGTGCAAACCTTATGTTGGCCACGTGTACCTCTGTGGGTCCCGAAAAACACAGTCAAGCAAAAGACAGGGAAAGCTGGTATGGAAAACCAAACTCCCTGCTAGCTCAGACCTAACATAAACTAAAAGAAAAAACAGGCAAGAAAAACTAGTTTGTAAAATTTCCCAAAAACTACATAAAATTCCAAGAACCCTAGAGAGTCTCCCCAGTATGGTCACCAATTCTGTTGTGGGGAAAATCTCCCTATGGACTAGCAAATAGAGTTCAGACTTTGCATGCAAATATAACCGAAGAGAAACTACTTTCTACCTTCATCCTAGATTTAAATCCCCTTTTCTTAGTAAATGCATGGAAAGATCAACCTACCTCATTCCCGGTGTTTGATGTCGATCCTCCATTATGCTTGATTACTTGTTCACAATACTCCTTCCAAAACTGACCTGCATCCAAGACAAGCAACAACTATGCATGCATACTACTTATATACTAACGGGTTAGAAATCCAAACATATACTGATCAAACTATAAACAGTTCATGAATTGGGACGGGAAAAGCATTTTCTTTATTACTTAGAATGAGTCAACTTACAAAATTTGAAACCGGCTACTGCTCCTCGAACTTGATCCTAGGCTCCTCTTCTTCTATCCTCCAATTGATTTCCTTTGAATCTCCTTTGACACATGGAAAGGATAAAGGGTTGGGACAATGGGAATATGTAAATGGGCAGAGTTTCTTTGCTATATTTTTCCTCTTCCAAATGGGACCCCTACCCCTTCTTATATAGGCTAGAAGGATCTAGGTATTTGGACGAACCCTCAACCATGCATGGTCGGGAGATTTAGTTAACTCATGCATAGCTTTTGTGCTCCGTCGGAAACTTTCCTTTTTTCGTGCTTTTGTCGGTCCACGCGGGCTATTTTAGGTCAGCCAATGTGTACACACATGCAATAATGGATTAGGGCGCATGGTCCTTTTTAAAAGAGGATTTTCAAAGAGTTGTTCAGCAGTGTTTTGGCAAAGAAGGGATATGAGTTGGCTTGATGCCAGGTAAGCATGTGTGGTGCAATTTAGGGTTATAACACCAGATAAGGTTAGTTAGTGGAGGTTAGGATAACTACTTGTCACTCCTTCATTCGTTGGTCCATGAGACTTAATCAACCTATGCCTTCATCCAGAAGGTCCCTTTCCACTTTTTCATTTCTTTCGACTCAGGACCTCATCCACCTAAGGTAAACATTTGGAAAATCTATTTGCTTGCGATGTTTCTCTTAGGTATTTTTATTAGAGTGTATATTTGTGTAGTTATCCTTAGGTTGTTTCATTTTCACCTTTTTTGGATCATTTATTTAGGGTGGTTGACCAACCTATCCACTGGTCAGGAAGTATCCCTGGTATTTCTATTGAAAGCATGGAGACGCCTCCTAGAAAGAATGGGTTTTTAAACCACCAGTTCATCATAATCAGTGCGTGAGACTTTTATGGACATGAAAAATACCCCTAGGGATGAACCTATGCATAAGAATGATATGGCCAAAGTTATTGAGGATACCAACCAAGGGACCCTTTACCAAGGGGATTATTTTGTTTTTCCTTTCTTTGGAAATGTCGGTGCCCCCTTGATGGCCACTTTGAAAATTCCTGGGTTGAAAGTTGGACTACTAGTTTGGTTGTGGACCAATCCAAATGTCCCAAATTCTCTTAATGATTATCAGATAAGAACCTTATGTCAGGGGAATCATATAGATTTTTATCCTTCGCCTTCTACATCTGCAAAGTTTACTTCTCCTCCTCCTCCCTCTTCTGGTAAAATTCTTTCTACCAGTAACTAGAAGTCTAAAAGGAATAGGAAGAGGAAGAGTAAGATGAATAAGTCACCAACCTATGCTAGTCATGTTGGAGACCTATCACCATCCTCTTCAATTCATGCTAGGGGTAAGCGACCAACCTCTCCTAGTCATACTGGGGGAACAAGTCCAGTCATTGTGAGTCATATTAGAATTACATCAACAACCTCTACAAGTCATGTTGAAGACAAGAAACCAACCACTACCCGAGGCATGCATCTAGTCACTACTATTCATACTAGAAGAGCATCACCAACCTCGGCAAATCACATTGGAGATCATCTACTAACATTTGCAAGTCATGTTAGAGATAGGTCAACAACATTTGTGAGTCATGTTGGAGTCATGTGAGTAGCCTATGTTAGTCATATTGGGGGCACACAACCAACGTCTGTGAGTCATGCTGGGAGAAAAAGTCTAGACATTATTATCCATACTGGGATCGAGTCACCGACCTCTGCGAGTCATGTTGGAGTCTTGTCACCAACCTATGCTACTCATGTTGGATACGTGTAACCAACCTCTACTAGTCATGCTAGGGGAAACCCACTGGCCACTACAAGTCATGTTGGGGGCACTAATACGGTTGAGAACCCTAGACATATACGGCATAAGCCCAAGCTACCTTTTAATATTTTAAAATGATATCACCTTACTTTTTTGTGCCCTGCTATTTTTATGGTACGAGAAGCGTGGTCCTTGTCTGGTGACTCTTCTAGTTCTGAGTCATCTTCAGTTTCCCAACATTCTAATCATTATTTGGTTGAAAAAGTAGTCGTGCTGATGCAATATTTGGATGAAACCACTCTTGTTTTGGGGGGTGATGCATCTCTTGACCATTTTTTCTCACATCATATTCAAACAGTGGTTGAGGAAGTGGTCGCACTGATGAAATCTTCGATCGATCCAACTCTTCTCTTGGAGAGTGACAATTCTAAGGAGGTGATCTTGTTGATGCAATATCCAGCTGATCCCACTCCTATTTTGGGGATTGATGTGTCTTTTGACCATGTCCTTAACATTTCCAGCTCAGAACCTTCTGAACAAGGAGGAATTCCACTATTTTTTAGTACGCTCCCTCCAAGTCCTAGGATGGTTCCATTTCATTAGAATGATGTTGTAGAGCCTCGTCGTCCTTCTTATGCACCCTTCCAGATAATGTTTGGAGTTAATAAATTAGGAATTTTCTTAACTATTGCAGATGAAGGATCCTCTACAAGTATTTTATCATCCTTGGCTTGGAAAGCTTTGGGTTCTCCCAAGCTTGTTTCAACTATCAGTGAGTTGTTGGATTTTGAAATAATACATAGCTAATGTATGGGTATTCTTCCTCAGTTTCCTATCACATTAGGTGGGAAGGCTATCCTAGTCAATCTCTTAGTGGTGCTAGGCCCTTTAGAATTTAATTTTCTTCTTGGCTGTGATTATGTGTATGCGATGAATGTTGTGGTGTCTATGTTTTTTCATGTGATGCATTTCCCTCACAATAGAAGCATTGTCACTATTGATCAAGTTTCATTTGATAATCACCATCATGGTTAAAATTTACCTCAGGTTCCCCCTTTGTGTGTTCCTAGTGTTCGAGTAGATTCTTCCCCACCACAGGTGAATTATGTGGCATCTTATCATTGGTGTTCAATTACACTTGAGAAGGATCCTTTAAAGCTATGTTATCCTTCTCAAGACAAGGTCTCAAAAATTGATTAGAGGTTTTATCCAATGGGGACATGGGAGCCCTTGCTTCCACCTATTGGTCCGAGCAATATGTAATTTCCTCTTGATTCTGATATTACTATTTGTAAGACCTCAAGCCTTAGTATTTTTTATCTTTCAAGCCCTATTTTCATGGATTTTGAGTTTCATTCAGATGAGGTCATCCTTGAAGCTATGATTATTGACCTTCGACCTCCTCATGAACCATAATATTTACTGGTTGGTTACCAACGAAACCCTTGGCTTAAGCTGAGCAATAGGCTCTACCTAGAGCACTACTATGCATAAATCACAAGGCTGTGTGGTTCTTTGTACATATTGTATTTTTAGGGTTTCTGTTTTTCAAGTTTTGTATTCCCTTAATACTTGTCTTTATCAGAGGTTTCTATATTGGACTTATTAACTTATGGATAAGTGTTTTTGGTCTTATATACAAGAATTTGAAGATGTTTTTTCTTTGGTACCTTTTTGTTCCATGTCAGTCTGTTCTGATAGGTAATGATATCGAAACTGGCATATAGGTTAGATTTTCCCCTCCATGCATTTTTGCATTATCCATTTCCCATTTCATTTTTCCTTAGGATTGACCCCAATGAGTTGCAACAAAAAACATTATTTGTTTTTAGAAGTGTCGTAATTCATGTGGTAGAGCGTACCTTCCATGGGAGTCCTAGCTTAGAACCCCCTTTGCATTTGGTGTCCATGCTGTAAGTTTTCTATTAGGCTCAGGAGCCCTGTTTAGTCCTGCCATGACTTTGCGTATGAGATTCATTCTTCTTACTCAATATTCTTCTGGATATTACCTACAGGACTACCCCCATTATCGAGTCTCATTTAACATCTTTTCAGACTCCTTAAAAATGAAAAGATTTTTGAGTGATCTTTTTTTATTTCACACACGTTAAGAGGATTTGGAAGGAAGTTTATTCAGTGCAAGTTTACCCCCTTTTCGGACTGAATGGACTAATTAGGAAAAATGAATACTCTATTCAACTTTGACTAGAAGAGTTCTCCTTGGTATTGTTTTACACTTTTTCGGGCTCAGGAGACTAAATTTATGAAAATGAACATGTAGTTGAGCTCTAATTGCATTACATATTGATTGCTCACACTTTTATGCTTATTGTCAAATTCAACATACTATTTTTTAACCCATTTCTTATGCATTCCTATCAGTTCCCTTCCTTGCAATTTATTCCTTTGCAATTCGACACCTTATCCTTGGAGGAAGCAACCCCTGAGTGTCCTTATCCTACACATGTTTTACTTGCATTGAACATAGGTATGTACCTTGCGCTCTGGAACTAGTTTGGTTTCCCATGACACTCGTTTCCTCCATTGTATTATAGCACTCTTTTATTATTTTTCTAGTCTTTAATGATATGAAAAAGACCAAAACAAAATAAAAAAAAACAAAAAGAGGGGGGGAAAGGGTCCATCTCTTTTGTTGGAAACAATGTTTTCTCCCTTGAACAAAGCACAATATTGAGTCAATATGTCATCATTTTGGGTCTAGTATGGATTTAGGAGACTTTTTCTCATTATTGAGTGTTATCTCCCCTGGTTGTTTATTCTTTCAACCATATGGAGAGTTTGTTGATGCCTCCTGTATCACAAATGTATCCCAGTTTATAGTCAGACTCCTTAAAAATGAAAAGTTTTCCGAGTGAGCTTGTTTTCTTTCACACTCGTTAAGCGGATTTGAAAGGAAGTCTATTCAGTGCAATTTTACTCCTTTTTCAGAACGAATGGACTAATTATGAAAAATGAATACTCTAGTCAACTTTGACTAGAATAGTTCTCCTTGGTATTGTTTTACACTTTTTTGGGCTCATGAGACTAAATTTATGAAAATGAACATGTAGTTGAGTTCCAATTGCATTACATATTGACTGATCCTGATTTTATGCCTAATGTCAACTTCAACTTGTTGTTGTTGAGCCCATTTCTTATGCATTCCTATCAGTTTCCATCCTTTCAATTTATTCCTTTGCAACTCGAGACCTTATCCTTGGAGGAAGCAACCCCCGAGGGTCCTTATCCTACACATGTTTTCCTTGCATTGAGCATAGGTATGTTCCTTGTGCTATGGAACTAGTTTGGTTTCCCGTGACACTCATTTCCTCCACTATATTATATCACTCTTTTATTTTATTTTCAGGATTTAATGATATGAAAAAGACCAAAAAAAAAAAAAAACAAGGGGGGAAAGGGTCCATCTCTTTTGTTGGCAACATTTTTGTTGCCCTTGAACAAAGCACAATATTGAGTCAATATGTCATCATTTTGGTTCTAGTATGGCTTTGGGATACTTTTTATTGTTATTGAGTGTTATCTCCCTCGGTTAGTTATTCTTCCATCCATATGGAGAGTTTGTTGATGCCTCTTGTATCACAAATGTATCCCAGTTTATAGTCATGCTATCTAAGTCACATAATGTATCATGCTTTTGTTCAAGGTAAGTTTCATCCTGAGTCAACCATTATATAGTCAAGTATATGACCTTACAATGCTTCCTTCCTAAGTCATTCAAGTCCATCTCATCATCAAGAGTATCTATGTCTCTTACTCATTCCAGTATGGAAGGTCCCCATTGACTTCTTTCTTGCAGGTATGCTCTTATCGACTTTGATACATTGCTCTGAGAGTATGACCTAGAGTTTCACCCTGGGCCTATTTACATCATTGATAGGTGACCTTGTGCTCAACAAATGAAAAACCATCATTGGTCTCTCATTGAGTAGTTTCCCTTGTGTTTGATGTCAACAAAAATCATCACACATAGGGATTCATGTGGTACCTTGGCTTCCATTTGACCCCATTGGTGGATTCCTCATCTTTGTCAGTAGTATTCATTATTGGATACTAATCAAAGAGTCTCTATCATGCACCATTCCATCTAGTGCATGCCAGAGTCATACCTCGGTGTGGTCCTTAAAATATTTTAATCCGAGTCCTTCCAAATTTTTGGACTTCTTCTACTCTTCGTGCTGGATGATGGAGGATGCCTTAATTCCTTCCTTCCAACAGATCTATTCCTATCGAATTAAACGCATATTTCTCTATTATATGGATCTAGAGTTATATTTGGTACCTTGAGGATTACAGTCATCAATGGTAGGTTTCCTCAATATTGACAGTGGGAATACATCAAATTCCCTTGTTCGATAGATTGTACTAGGTGTTTGACCTCAACTCATTTATTAACACTTTTTAGATTGTACCATGGTACCTTGATGCCCATTATCATAATTTGTGGGTTGTCTCGCATTTGTTAATGGTATACATCAATGGCTAGGAATTAAATGATGTCTCATTGTGTTTGACCCAAACACATCTATTCACATAGTGTAGACTCGTACCATGGCAGATTGTTTTGAATACTTCCAGTGAAGTACGAGCATCACATGTTATGTTCTCCTAACCAACATATTGTACGACTCCATAGACATTGGTACTTGCATAGGATCAAATTGTTCACTCCATTGTTCCTAGATATAATATATTTTGATTTTGAGACATAGCTCCACTGTGTATCTACTCATCGCTATGATCTACTTTCACATGGATCCACTATGTATTCCTCTTGGCCATGCTTTATACTTCATATATATCACATGGATCCACTGTGTATTTTTCATTTCCATGGACATTAGTCATACTTTCATATATTTCATGGATCCATAGTGTAATTTATTTTGTGGCCATGCTTACACCACCCCTGAGCATGGGTATGCCCAACCTGGGAAGAGAATAATCTTACTTGATTTTGGCTGACATTTTCTATTTTTGAATCAGTTTTTCGAGAACCTTCATGACTTCACTTCGCTGCATCCTTTCCTCTCAAAGTTGTAATGTATTTTGGCCATCAATTTTCCCTTCTGACCTCACACATTAGGTGGCTTCTATGATAGCACAAATTGCCACACATATGCATTTGTGACTTGGCCTTACCCTTTTCCTATCTTGTTAAGTAAAATCCTAACTTTCCTCATCAAATTTATCTAAAACACTTGAAATTTGTTAATATCTATGGGTTTCCCTTATGAAACATGCAAACATCGACGCCTTGCAAGCTTCCATCTTACAGATTCCCTAAAAAATCATGAAAAATAAAATAATTCCACAATTTCGGTGGGTTTTTCGGTTGGGCTCGTTTCCCAATGCCCCTAATCTCATACTAAAATAATTTCAACCTCCCCAAACTCTTTGGGGGTGGTATAAAAGAACCATTGAGGGAAAATATGAGGATAAGTCGGATGGTGTGAGTTTATGCTATTGAGATTTAGCAAGCTTCCCTAATCTTTTCATGCTATGAGTAGTATCCCCTAAAATGGAAAATCCTTTGTGGTGTTACTTCCTCTCCTATATAGCCATAAGGTGTGCTCCTATCCTTATTGGGTTATGTGAGTAAGAGTCTAGTTTCCTTGAGTCGATTCTTGAAGGACTTGTGGAGGAACCCAGGCGGTTGGCTCCGAAGCAGTGTCGAAAGTCGAAATAGGTTGTAACCAAATTTCATATATTTTCAATAATATAAGAGATCTCTTTCCCTCTTGTCTTGCATTCATTGCAAAGTTATATGTTGTTATTGTTCATATATGATTTGATTTATAAACTTGATATATGCTTCTCGAACCTATAACTACCTTTTTGCAATGCTATCTTGGTTTCTTATTGTAGGCTATTTTCAACAAAGACCATGAACTCTTCAAGAAATTGGAGCAGGGATCGACATTGAATGAAGGGTTTAAGGTGAAGTCTTCTCCTTCTCGCTTCCCTTCTCCCTCCTAAGGAAAAAGTAGTTATTTCTTGTTTTCATGCTTGCTTGTGAGGGTAGATTTATGTTAGCACTAATATTTTCATGATAAAATTGTGGCCTCAAAGGAACTACAGGAAGTTCTAGACCCCAGTAAAAAAATTCACCAAAGTAGCACCGCAGCTGTTCTATTGTTGAGATGGCCGACATATGCTTGTCTATTCTATTTTTCTACTCCCATTGTTTCTAAAAGCATCCAATTTCCATGGCTTAGTTTCATTTAGTGCAATTTTATTACAAAAGTTTGATTTTATATTTTAATAAAATATAAATAAAATAATGAAATAAAATAAAAAAATACCACTCACCTCACCCCACTCATTCTCTCACCTATCTATCCCACTCATTCTCTCACCTCATATACCCATCCACCTCACCATTCCACTTTCACTTTCACTTTACGTTTATTTTATTAAAATTTCCATATCTATCTTATGTTATAACTACCACTCCATTGATAAATGCCATATTGAAAATTCACTACATTGTCGTGAGTTATTGGTCGCAAAAGAAAATACACAGGTGGTGATTGAAACAAGTTCAAGGAAATGTCCATAAGGAAGATCCTACCAACTTTCAAGAAACAAAGCTTCTAGATGATTAAGTAGATGCATGAAAGCAGTTGATGAATGCCAAACTATTGTACCAAATTATATAAAAAAAAATGTTTGTTCTAAACGTTGGAAAGGTTCTGGGAGTTTAACAATAGTCCTTATTATTGGCATTTATATCAATGGTGGAATTTATTCCACTAATATTTTTTTCTAACGTGGATACATATATTTTTTTTTTGAGTAAAAAAAGGGGGTAGGACCTTCTATATTAGATAATCACAGAACTTTAGACAAAAGTACAGAGTCATGGCTTTAAACCACCAAAAAATACTGTCGGTATCCGGAAACCAGTATCTGAGGGGATAATAGCAGTTTTAGCAATAATACATATAGATGTGAAGCACCTGTCCTGCCCGGAGGAAACCAGGACAGGTGCTAATGGTCCAAGAGTGCATGAAACA
The DNA here is from genome assembly GCA_009831015.1 of Picea engelmannii. Taxonomy (NCBI): domain Eukaryota; kingdom Viridiplantae; phylum Streptophyta; class Pinopsida; order Pinales; family Pinaceae; genus Picea; species Picea engelmannii. Next base: position 884,284 of record ML779312.1, on the reverse strand, counting down.
GGAAAACAATAAACAAAAGTCATGAAATAGTAAAACCTAAATATCCTTTGCGCCGTCATCTTCATCCATCTGCCAATTGTGCCTCGCTGGAATGACGAACTCCTGCATGCACAGGGGACATTTGTGCTGAGCTGGAAAACCAGTGAGCGCACCTAGGAGAATGTCTAAACACTGGTGCATGAGGAGCATCCTGAATTCCGCGTCCGCCAGGTGGATACGAAGCTCGTAGACTAGTGCCAGGTGTTCGTCGCTCAGATGCAAACCATGCAAATCGCCACCCGATCCACTGCGAGGAGCATTCCCCGGATCCGAGTCCTCCTCCAAGCCTGCCGCTTCCATTCTCTGCTCCGCTCGGGTCTCATTGTCCATGGGCACCTCAGCTTGAGGCGGAGGCCAGGGAATTTCTTCAATGAGACATCCTGGAACTTCATCATCTCTGGTCATTGTTCGAACAGGGCAATTCATGGCACGGGGTACCTCCATACATGGCAAATCACCTATGGACGGGTCCTCCTCAACTATGCAGGAGGGCCATTCATTATCATGCTCGACATCCCTCGCAGTACTCAAGTTGGAGTTAAAACCATCCCTGCTGCAGCCAGCTTTCCTCTCAACAATGGAGTCGAGCAGCCGTCGCCGTTCTTCACGTGCCCTTCTACGAAGAATTGAGGATGCCATAGTCAGAGCACGCTCCAAATGCTGCTTTCTTTGGCGTTGCGCTCTGTGAGCTTCCCAAGCCGAGCCCCTATGAGACCTGGCACGCTCGCGAACCATTGAAACTGGGTCGTGAGTGCCGACACCACAACGCAAGACTGAATGTTCTGGACCAGAGCAACACAGCGCAAGTCTGAATGTCCTGGACCAGAGCAACAGCAAGGGCGAAACCCAAGCTACTCTTCGCATGCAAGTATTCCCAGCGAACAAAGAGCCCTCACCAAAGTGCATAGCAGAAGTGAAGGATTGGCAAACAAATGACATAGTAAATTCTCCCCGTCCCGGCTCGTAAAGTAGCTCATAGCTAACCATCATTGCAATCTGTCCTTCCAAATCCTCCATTAAAGTGATCGGACTGAACTCACAGGGGCAGTAAATTATCGCTCGAGGGATCCTCACCGTCAAGTGAACTCTGCGATGGCCTACTCCCACTATAAATGCTAGTGCGTGGGTGGCTGCCATCCGCAGTTAAGCCAGCACTTAGTGCTTGTCCAGGTGTCAATGACCCTTCGTGTCGTGTCACCCCATCCGGGGCTGGGAGGTCTCTGTTAGCAAGGACTTTGCAATGTGAAGAGAGGGAGGTTTCTTCAGAAAAGTTGGCCTGCCAGTGGATGAGATCTGCCTTTGAATCAATTCCTGTGTTGGCCAAGTGGTCCGCAACCTTATTTGCTTCACGCTTTATGTGAGAGGGTATGAGAGTTAAGTTGGGATTAATGAACTCTCCCAAGTCTTCCAGGAGCCCGGATAGTCTCCAGCTAGGGGAAGTTCGCCCAGGGGCTTTACCATGGAGTAATTTTGAAACGAGTTGAATAATTACTTGAGAGTCGCCTTCAATTATCAGCCAGTGATACTGGTGTTGAACCACGATCTGGAGGCCCCTTAGGAGGCTTGTGAGCTCGGCCACATTATTTGTATTTTCGCCCAAAAAACCCGTCACGAAGTGGAGAATATTGCCTGCATGGTCCCGTAAAACAGCACCATAGCCCGCTGGCCCAGGGTTCCCTCTAGAGGCTCCGTCAAAGTTGAGTTTGATGAAGCCTAAGGGGGGGGGGGACCAAGCCGAGGGACTGCTGACCTTTATACTGTTGGCCTTTCTTGGAGTTTTCATGCAGCTGCTGAGTTTCCAGCCCTCAAGAATAGGCTTCTCCTCAATCTTACACTGGTTATCTTCTGGAGTCCAGTCCTTGCTGAGAACGGTTTCCCGGATGAACCGCTTTATTCTTTCCCAAGTTGTGGTAGAGGGGGGCGGATTGGAGTTGAAAATCCTCTGGTTTCTTTCTTTCCAGATCGCCCAAAGAGTAAAGCCCGGGAGCAGCTGCCAGATGCGTTGGAGAATTGGGTTGTTGAAGGAAATTGTCTCCCAGTTGACCAGGGTGTTCTGTATGCTACCACGATTCCTCTGGGAATGCCGCATCGCTGTGGCTCCCCAATCCCAAATCTGCTGACTGTAGTGGCACAAATTGAGTAAGTGTTCCATGGTTTCCTCACTTTGAAGGCATAGTGGGCATCTGGAAGGGCCAGTGAATCCCCTCTTAAGTAGATTGTCCCAAGTGAGGATACGGTTTTGGGCCGTGAGCCAAAGGAAAAGGGAGATCTTGGGCCAGAAAAAAGGTTTCCAGACCCTACTCCAGATTGACTCGGGTGCTTGACTTGGGAGATTCAAGAGGAGGTGATAAGCTTCTTTGACCGAGAAGGTGCCTGAGTTGGAGTGCCCCCAGCGAATAAGATCCGCGTCTTCTTTAAGTGGAATTTTCCTACATGACAGGCATTCCTGCCATGGCTGCAGGTCAATATCCTCCTGTATCTGAAGCTCTGTTTTACTTAGTTTCCATTGTCTCCAATCCAAACTTGCTTGGGTTGGTTGCCAAAAGTCTTTGACCTTTTCGAGACCTTGCTGTTGAAGTTTGAGCTTGATGGTTTGGAGGCTTTCTTGTTCATCAAGAGGAGGTAATTGTTGCCAAGAGTCCTTCCAGAATATTGCGCTTTCGCCATTTCTTATTTCCCAGAATGCATGCTGCTGTATTATGGATCTATTTCGCCAAGCAGTGTTCCAAATATTGGATCCTTGCCTTTGTTCATTGAATCTGATTAGCTGGTCCTGTTGCAAGGTTGGTGCATACTTTTGTTTCCAGAGCTGCGCCCAAAGCTCATGGGGATGTTGCAACCACCTCCACCACATCTTGGCACCCATGACCTCGTTCATTTTCCCCGGGTCACGCAGCCCCAGACCTCCAAATTTTTTTGGTTTACAAACTTTATCCCAGCCCACAAGTGCCCATTTCTTATTGTTAAGGTGCCCCTTCCAAAGGAAGTTGCGCTGGAGACTTCTGATGGCTTTGATGACCGAGAGGGGCGCAGCTAGAGAAGTAAAAAGGTAAGTTGGCAGTGCTTGCAGTACTGATTTGAGCAGAACTACTCTAGCCGCTAAGTTCAGGGGTCTGAAAGTCCAGTTGTTCAACCTGTTAGCGATGGATAAGAGCAGGCTGTCCCAGGAGATGGATCTCGACGACTCACCTGTTACGGGAATACCTAAGTAGGTGGAAGGAAGGGAGCTTCTGGCTATGCCCAGTAGCCTAGAAAGATGATTCTGAACCGAGACTGGCGTGTTGAAAAAAAAGAGCTTGGATTTGTCCAGATTGAGCAACATGCCCGACGCATCTGAGAAGTCAGAGAGGATTGAGTTGAGCTTAGAGGCCTCTCTGACCATGGGAGTGCTCATAAGGAGAGTGTCATCAACGAACTGACTGTGCGAGGGCGCTGGATGAATATTGTGAATTGGCAACCCAACAAGCGTGCCTTCAAGGACCGCCTTCTTTAAGTATCGCCCTAGGCCTTCCGCCATTATTACAAAGAGGAAAGGGGATAGGGGGTCGCCTTGACTAATGCCTCTGGAGGGACGAAAAGGCTGGGAAGGCAAGCCATTAACAAGGATAGAGAAAAAGGAAGTGGAGGTGAGCTTGATAATCCAATCGACCCATTGAGTCGAGAAGCCAAAAGCTTCTAGGACTGACCTCATATATTGCCAGCTTATCCTGTCAAAGGCTTTTGAGAGATCAAGTTTAATGAGCATACCTGGCGTTTTACTCATCTTTAAGGTGTGAATAACCTCATTGGCAAGAATGACGCTATCCATAATTTGTCTCCCTTCCACATATCCAGTCTGCTCATTAGAGATAATAAAAGGCAGAAGCGGTTTAAGGCGATTAGCGATAACCTTTGTAAGTATTTTGTAAACCACGTTACATAAGGAGATAGGTCGAAACTGCTTCGGGTTGGTTGCCCTTTCCTCTTTGGGTATAAGCGTGATGAAGGTTGCATTTAAGGCAGAAAGAACTTGTCCAGATGATCTGGATTCTTCCACTGCCAGCCAAACATCTTCCTTAATCATGTCCCAACAATGGTGAAAGAAGTCTGTGGTAAAACCATCAGGGCCAGGAGCTTTTCCGGTGGGCATGTCCTTAGCTGCCAAATCTACCTCCATCTGAGTAACAGGTCTCATCAGAGCAGTGTTTTTCTCCAAAGTGATCAGCCGCGGTATGTGCTGGGTAACCTTTTGTATAGCCTCCTTCCTGTTTACATTGCTCTCAGTGAGGAGTTCTTGGTAGAAGGAGTTGAGCCTCTCCGCTATTTGGTCATGTTCCCTGATTTGAACTCCTTGCTCATCCTCCAGATGGGAGATGCAATTGATGTATCTGCGGTGTGTCATCACCCTGTGAAAGAATTTTGTGTTGCGTTCCCCCTCCTTAAGCCATTGTATTCTGGATTTTTGCCTCCATAGGACTTCTTCTTGCTCTCTACAGGTTTCTAGGTCCTTCTTTAAACGATCCTCTTCCAGCGCCAGGTCCTGTGGACGGGATCCTGTTATGAACGTTCGCTGGAGCTCTTCTAGTTGACTTTCAATTTCCTTCTTCCTGAGGAAAATGTCCCCAAAAGTGGATTTGTTCCATTGCTTAAGATGCAGTTTGAAGTTTTTGAGGTGCTGCTGAAACTTGTACATGTGAGTGCCATGCTCTATTTCGGCTTGGGCCCACCAGGTGTGGGCTAGATGATGGAAATTTGGGTGGGAGAGCCAGAACTTTTCAAAATGGAATGGCTTGGGTCTAGGGGGGGATCCCGGGTCCATGATGAGGAAAATGGGCCAGTGATCCGACCCTGTTTTTGGAATAATGTTTGCTTCCACTACCAGATCACTTTCAAGAAGGGCCTAGGTTGTTAAAAAGCGGTCCAATCTACAAGCTACATGATGGTGACCTGTTCTTTTATTGGACCATGTAAAAAATCAATTCCGTGTTTCTATGTCGACCAAGTTTAGTTGTTCTATTAGGGTAATGAACATTCCATTGTCCTGCTCCAGGCGCTTTGATCCACCTGCTTTTTCTTCAAGCGTTAAGATCATATTGAAATCACCTCCGATTACCCAGTTCGGAGATTGAATTAGTGTTTGGATATACTGGAGGGATTGTATAAATCTTTCCTTGTCTTGAATGGATTGCGGTCCATAAACATTTGTTATCACTCCTTCCTTTGAGGAGGTAGTATCTTTGAAGAGAGTTGTTAGTGTGTCTCTAGTGGAGAAGGGATGGAACAGAGTAACCATTTGCGGGTTCCAGAGAATGGCCAAGCCCCCTGAAGGGCCCACTGAGTCCTGGAAAAAGAACTCCCCCATTTTCCAGCTGTTTCTGAAAATATCTTCTGCCTCCCTACCTGTGCATTTGGTTTCTTGCAATGATAGGATATCTGGACTCTCTGTTTAATACATTCTCGGAGGGTCCGTTGCTTGGACCTCCCATTAAGACCTCTAATGTTCCAAGAGATTATCTTCATCATGAGGATGGTGGAGGGGGGTGGAGGTATCCCTCCGAGAATCTCTGTATCTGACCAGAGTTGATCATTAGGTGCCCTACTTCCTTGATGAGTTGCTGGGATGGCTTGCGGCCACGTCTTTTGCCTTACTTGGTTTGTTTTTTGGGCTCGTGATTGGGATCTGGCGCACTACCCAGCCTAGCTATGGATCCTGCAGATGAATTGGTAAACACTTTGTGCACTTTCCTTAGTTGTTCCACTGGTAGGTGTTGTAAATATTTTTGGTTCAGTGCTTCTTCTAGTTTTTCTAAGTCTATATCTGCCAGATCCATTTCATCCATGAGCATATTGGTGTCTTCCTCCCTACCAGAGAATGAGGAATGGGTTGTGCCCTTTGTATGAGATGTGTATGGCTCTTCATGGCTTTTGCCTTTCTCTTGCGCTGGTGCTTGGAGTGAGTTCTGTGCATCCTTCTCTGTCGGTTTCTGGCTCAGGGCGTCAAAAGAGTTCTTGGAAGGGCCCTTTGGAGCCGATTTCTGGTTCTGCTTTTTTGAGGGAGTCTTTCGCTTGCCTGTGACACTGGTGAATCCGTCTTTCTGCTTGGCTTCCGAGGTCTTGGGAGCTGTGGCGTTCAAGGGGCAATCTCTGAACATGTGCCCGTGCTCATGGCATTTCCGACAGCGAAAGGGTATGTGTTCATAGTCAATGGTTTGGCTCCAATCATCATCTTGGTATTCCAGTGTAATGGATCCCGGCAAGGCCTTCGATATGTCCATGTAGATGCAGATACGGGCATATGAAGTATACTTTCTTAGTCTTGTGGCTTCTGAAGTCTTGACGTACTGTCCCACCGTGTTTCCTATACCCATGAGTATTTCTTCCAGCCAGAATTCTTGTGGCAAGGAGTACAGCCTAATCCAGACCAGAGCTCTTGTGAAGTCTTCTTGTTCAGGACTGAATCTATCAGTCCAGAATCTGAGAAATAAACCAGCTGAGTTGTAGAAGTACGACCCGTTATCAAATATTCTATCTTTATCTTCGATGTTATAAAGAATGATTGTGAAAAAACCCTTGGAGCTGAGCTGGACCTCATAGTCTCCTTTGGGGTTCCACCATTCCTTAATCCATCGAGCAAGATCTCTCTTAGTCGGCCATAGGCCCAGGAATTTGCCTATCAGTGCGTGTTCCATCATGAACTGGGTGTGTTCCCCCACCCTAGTTGACTTAATATGATAAAGAGGAGGTTTTTCCAGTTGGGGAATACACTTACCTGGCAACTAGTTTTTGGATGGTTGTTGGTGTGATGAGCTGGGGTCAAGCTCCATTTCCTTCTGACTGCTTTTCTCCTGGGTAAAGAGTTGTTCCTTCAAGTGTTCCGGCGGTTCGAAGGCCGGTCTCTTGGCACGGGAGCCGGATTTGTTACTGGCGGCCATATCACTATATGAGGGGGGTTTCCCCCCCTCAACGGAGCTCATTACGGAAACTGTCGGGGTCTTGTGGTTCGAAAACCTGTCACGCAGGGAATTGGTTAGTCAGTGCTCTAGCGGCAAAGCACGCATCAGTCGATCACGAGCTGCAGGAGAAACGGCGCGCTAGGGTTAACTTCTAGTTGCAGAGCTCGTATTCTTCTTAACGTGGATACATATATTACTCCAGTTGTCAAAGATTATTTATTAGGTGACAAAGGAATCATACACAACACTCAAAGAATATTTTCTCATAAAGTTTGGCGTAGAGGACTTTGGTCTGGGCTTGTCTTCTTCTAGGTTTTTATGATTGGATAGTAAAACAAGACTTGTGCTTTCAAGCTAAAGGTATCATGTTTTCATTAGTCTGAGCTAGAATTTGCATTTGTCAAAACGATGATGGGTTTTAGGCTCAGATTGACGAACTACTTCTTCCAGTAACTGTTATAATTGGATGAAATGTTATTTTCTCTTGCAAGACCTTTTGGAAGCAATTAGTGAAGCACTTATATGGTATTTTGCTCACTTTCACCCAAAATATTGTTTTACCATCGGAGAGTGTCATTGCAAAAACATGCATATCTAACAATTTTCACAGTTCTTTGAGCTCGGGGTAAATCTATGAGAGGATGTTCCTTCTACCCCTTATTATTATATGAAGATCGTATATCCCATATAGGAAGAGGTATGGATGTATTATGTTTTCCTAAAGGCAGTCTATAGGGTATTTTCAATTGTAAAAACAATGCTCTATTTTAGAGGATGATCATCGGACCAACCACTTATTAAACTTGTTATCTGCTGAGTCAAGATAAGGATCAGATCAATCACTAAAGATAAAAGGAACGGACAACTCATTTTCTAGATGGAGCTTTATTTGATAAAGACCTATTCTTGTGCAAGGTTGTTGCCTAGAAATCAAGATTTATTGTTGTAACTATTTTGATATTTTTGTATATCAGTAGATAAGTCATAAATTCACCCTCGGGGTTTTTAGGAGTTAGTTATGAGATATCCCTAATTAATAGGTTGATATTAAATGCTATATACTTGATGTAAACTCTATATAAGGAATGAAAAAGACATAGGGATAGAGAGGTTTGATCCCTGCATTTGGATTTCATTGTAAAATCCTTCAAACTATTTTTTCTTATCTATTCCTATGTAAAGATATTAGTTGCTAATAAAGTCAATGGTTAGTGTGTTTCCCTCATCTATGTTTATCATCTTTGTTGATTCATATTAAACATATTGTTTCCATTATATGATCATATGATTGTATGTCCGTGTTGAAAAGGTTTCTCTATAGGGTATAGTGCAATCTTTGCCACAAGAATGTTTAATTATTTTAAATCTTATTCGGAAAGGATTTATGAGTGAAGATTTATTCTTTTGTTGTTCAAAGAAATTAAAGAAGATGATGCTCTTTGGTAAATTTGTCAGTTATTTTCCTCAGCTCTTCCTAATCATATTATCTAATCTCATTTCACTAAACAAAGGTTTTATTTACCTAGTTCGTCGCGCATAGGGAAGTGGCTTAAATATCTAAAATCATAAGCCTCATTGAGACCAAGAGTGTGATCCTTCCACCTTCTAATTTTATTGAGCATTTTGAAATAAGATGTGTCGGGATTGTTCCTAAGGAAGTCTAGGAACAACTTTTGGCATTGTTGTCGGGGACGAAATGATGAGATTTTCCCTAGGTAGAAAGACAATAGTTTTCAGATCTAGTTGTAGATGGTGAAACTATAACTAGGCACAAGTAGAGTGAAATACCTTTTCACCTGGTGAATCCACTCCATGAAGAAAGAGCATGTTGGAAACTTCACTGATACGGGATGACAATGGCCATGGAAGCTAACTTGGCTCGAAGGTTCACACCTCTTAATTTTTCAACTGTTCCTGGCTTTCCTAATCCTGTGTTTTCTTTCCAATATTGTGCAGACTTTGTTCCTATTTTTAGTGGAAAGGAGGAGGATAATACTACACATCATCTCATAAAGTTTCATCAGTGCATAGATCAACTAGATTTCTATTATGAAGATGTTCTCATGAAGATGTTTCTATACTCATTAGATGGTGAATGCCCAAAAATGGTACCGGTTGGTTTCTGCTTCCAGCATATGTTCTTTGAAAACTTTCCATGTTGCATTCAAGAAACACTGTAAAAGGTACTTTCCGCATGAACTGCTTCTTGAAGTTTGATGTGAAAAATATGAATGTCGAGCTCAAAGGAAAATAGATTTTTCCTCTTATGATGAACTTTATGAAGGTCTTGCTGAAACAGAAATTAAAGAAGAGTTAGTTTGTGAAGAAAACATTTTAAACTCTTCTATAAAAGAGGAGCTTGAAAAAAATGGTCACAATCTACAATTTTTTAGTCCCTTTCATTTATCTTTCATACTTCATGTTCAAGATCAACAAATTTTAAAGAAGTAATATTTAGATCTTGAAATAAGTGATAGTCATGTGAAAGAAAAAAATGATCATGAAATGGTTGAAGAGATTTTTCAAGATAAAAAAATAGTAGATCATGTTAACAAATGTTTAAATTATTGATGTTTGGGTAGCATCAAAAAGACATTCTACTAGATTAATAATTAATAATATGATTATTAATTATTATAAATATTATTAATTATAATATTATTAATGTAATAATATATTTATAATAGAAAGTATAAATATATATAATAAAGTATAAATATAAAGTATATTTATATTATATGTTTAATATAATATAAAGTATAAATATATTTATTACCCAAGGGACGCATCTCTTCATGGATGGTCACTCTGGTCACCATGTGTTCTTTATATAGAGAACACTCATCATTGTAATAACATATTCATTCACATACAATATCATCTCTTATGAAAAGGTATCAGAGGGGGACTGGGCTTGACTCCCTCGCATGAGGGCCCAAGAAAATGAGAGTAGAGTAAAGTCTTGGGAGTGTTAAATTTATGGGGTTGTTGCAATCTCTATGTACAACATATTTACTTTTTACTCCTACCAAAATTAAAGAAATAATTCCATAAGTTATGGTGGGCAGTAATTTCTAGTAAAAATGTCTAATTACCTAAATATGAGGAATGTACTCCATATTTACTTCTACCTATATTTATGCAAAGAATCGCATGAATTATGGCAGAACAATTTAAGAAAGTCAAATACTATGTGGATGGATTATAACCAAATTAATCTTTGGGTAGTTACGGGAGGTATTCTCCAACTTTTTATAAGAAAATTTAGTTTAATTTTAAATTTTATTTTCAAAGGGACATGTCTTTTTTGGATCAATTTAATATTACTATAAAAAGACACAACAATAAACACACATATTTTTCTTTCTCACACGTGGGAAGTGATCTAAGGAAGAGGTGGAAGTTTCTAAGTAGTTGAAATTTTCAAAGTGTAATCACTTAGTGATGTTCTAGAGTTTACTAAAGTAATTACCACTTGTGGAAAATTGTGCTTGTCTAATTTAACACTAGAAAATCAACATGGTTAGTTGTATGACATCGAGTATATGATGGATGTGTGCTAGTAGAAGGAATATCATTTATAGGGTCATTGTATATAGTTGTGCACAAGATAATTTGATCTCCTCTAAGAGATGTTTTTTTGTTGTTCTTGTTTCTTGTTTCGGGTACGTCACAGGTAATAGCTCTGAGAATGAGCCATATTGACAATCACGGGAAGAAACATGAAGCAAGAATATCCAGACACAGATTTGTGCACATCCATGTAATGAAGAAGAAGAGGAGGTCAGCACATGCAGAGGGAGTGTTGAGATTTTATGTAATTTCGGAAGTTATTCTTAAGTGTTAATGTTTCAACATTGGGCTAACATTCTCTTGGGATTGGTCATGGTAATTTGACCAATGGATAATGACCCTGGCATAGTATTCTAAGGTCATAAGTCTCAAAGTGTGTGGCTTTCAACATCCCGAAGGACTGAAATTCTTTCCGTGGAATAGATGGCAACCTGATCAGGAAGAATGCTCCTTGTAGTCACAGAACACTCCATTGAGTACATGACAACTACAAGACACTCAGTGTGTAGATTGAAGAAGGATTTATATGGATTAAAGTAGGCACACAGATCATGGTATAACAAGAACAACAATTTTTTGATCATCTTAGGATTTACAAACAATGGTGCAGATCCTAACCTTTAATTTAAGGTTGTGGATGATAGTTTGATAATACTACTGTTGCATATGAATGACATGTTTCTAAATGGGTGTGGAAAATATCATCTCAGAGTGTAAGAGAAAAAAAAATGGCTACTGGGTTTGAGGTGAAATATCTTGAGATGATGCATTACTTTTTGGGTCCCAAGGTATGGCAGAGATAGCATGAGATCTTTCTGAATCAAGGGAAGTATATAGTAGAAATCCTAAAGAGGTTTGGGATGTTGGATTGCAAGTACATGACTACACCTATGGTATTGAATCTAAATTTGTTATAGGATACGACTTTAGAGACTGTGGATGTTACTTTATATAGGAAAATGGTGGGTTCATGGATCAACTCGATGAACACAAGACCGGATATATGTTTTTTTTTTAACACCCTTTTTCATTATATGGATAAGCCCAGGTAGGTTCATTTGGTTGCAACAAAACATGTGATGAGGTACCTTCAGGTTACATTGTATTATGATCTTAGGTATGTGATAGACCATGAGTTCGATTTGTATGGATATTTGGATTCATATTGGGCCAACATTATTCCTGATCGGAAAAGTAATTCAACATATTGATTCAGTCTAGGCTCTAGTATGGTTTCATGGAGCAACATGAAGAAGTGTTGTGTAGCACTCAGTATGATTGGGGCAGAGTATGTGGAATCATGTGCAACAAGGCACAAAGCAGTGTGTCTTTGGAAATTGATGACTATTGAATTGAATTTGACTTGTAGGTAAGACCTACAAGAAGAGGATGACAAGACGTGTTCTGTAGGACAAGTGATGAATTCAATAGGTTGAATATCTAGTTGATATCTAGTGCTTGAGAGGGATCCAGACAGTCGGTTCCAAAGGGATTTGGGTGCTACAGTAAGGAGAAGGAGGTTGTGCTAGATGCAGGAAGCAATCATGTGTGGCTCTCAGTATGGCTAGATCTAAGTATGCATGTGCAGCAAGTCGTGAAGTAGTGTGGCTTCAGAAATTGCAGACTATTGGACTGAAATTGACTTGTAGGTAAGACCTACAAGAAGAGGATGACGAGACTTGTTTTGGAGGACAAGTGATGAAGTCAACAAGTTGAAGATTTAGTTGATATTTAGTGCTCGATAGGGAGATGGATGGTCAATTCCAGAGGGAGCTACACGGTCAGTTCCAGAGGGATATGGGTAGCATAGTAAGGAGTAAGAGGCTCTGTCAGATGCAAGAAGTAGTCATGTGTGGCGCTCGGTACGAATGAAGTTGTGTATTTGGAAGCATGTGCAGTAGCAGTGTGGCTTTGAGAACTTATGTCTGGGTTATTTGGTATCGGACTGGAGATGACCTACATTTGGTGTGACAACCAAAGTTACATGAAGTATTCAGAGAACCTGTGGTCTATGATAGGTTGAAGCATATCGAGATCATATATTACTATATCAGGGATATAGTGCATAAGGGAGCAATGAGGCTCTAGTTTCGTTACTACAAAGGATCAATTTGTGGACTTGTTTACCAAGTTGTTGTCGATGATGGAGATTGAGTACATTAGGGACAAGCTTGGTGTGGTCCCTCTTCATAGGGAGTGTTCTCATATAGCATGAAAAATGTTTGGCACTAAGACATGTGGAACTCATCCAGCATGAAAAGGGCTGGAACTGAGTGTTCTTGTCCATCATGAAAAAGGGTTGGCACTGAGTTTTATCATCTAGCATGAAAAAGGGTTGGCACTGAGGCATGTGGAACTCATACAACATGAAAAGGGTTGGCATTGAGTGCTCTCATCTGGCATGAAAAAGGGTTGGCATAGAGACTGGTGTAACTCATCCATCATGAAAAAGGGTTGGCACTGAGTGTTCTCATCCACCATGAAAAAGGTTTGTCACTAAGTGTTCTCATCCATCATCAAAAAGGGTTGGCACTCAGTGTTCTCATCCATCATGAAAAAGGGCTAGCACTAAGACATGTGGAACTCATCCAGCATGAAAAAGGGTTGAAACAGAGACATGAGTGCACATGATCAGGTATTGATGCATCACAAGCAGTTGATGTCCTAGGGAAATTTTGTAGCTATTAAGAGCTACCCACAAACCTTGATTGCATGGGGTGAATTCATGTTTCACTACGAATATACAAGGATGTATATATTTGCATGTTCAACAATCAATGGATGTGAGCTCATGTGGTATCATACTTGGAGTATGTGTCTCATGGAAGTGACACTTGGTTACTAGACACTTAGTACAGAAGGGAGAAATGAGGCTCCAATATGGTTTAGAAGGGATAAATGAGGATCCAATATGTGGCTACGAATGAGAAGGTTGCAGATGTGTTGACAAAGTCATTGTCGAGGATGAAGTTTGAGTACTTTAGGGATAAGCTCAACGTAGTCCCTCTTCAAAGGGAGTGATGGATTTAGATTCTATCACAGGGTAGTGGATTTCATGATGACATGGTGTAGCCATTGGAGATCTAACCACCGACCCTCGATGCATGTTGAATAGATGAGGTACAAATGTTATCGTAGGGTACTGGATGTAATGCATAAGATATCCAAGTTTTCTGTGGGAAATTGGATAGTCTCATGATGACATGTTGTAGCTATTAGAGAGCTATCGACCGAACATGGATTCATATTGTTAAGTCATAAGGGTGCGTGTGATGACCTACAAATGCATTTCAAGGTAGTGGATGTCCTAGGGACATGTTGTAGTTATTCGAGAACTACCCACAGGCCTTGGATGCATTCGTTGTGAAGTCACAAGGGTGCACATGATGAGGTACATATGAATTGCGAGGTAATGGATGTCATGGTGACATGTTGAAGCTACTTAAGAGCTACCCACAGGTAATCTTCAAAGGTAATCTTGGTATAATGTATAATTCTTCCCTCACTAAGAGGGAGTGTTGATGTTTGGGTAGCATTGGAAAGACATTCTACTAGATTAATAATTAATAATATGATTATTAATTATTAAACAATATTATTAATTATAATATTATCAATGTAATAATGTATAAAGTATAAATATAAAGTATAGTTATATTATATGTATATTATAATATAAAGTATAAATATATTTATTACCTAAGGGACACATCTCTTCATGGATGGTCACCATGGTCACCATGTGCTATTTATATATAGAACACTCATTATTGTAATAACATATTCATTCACATACAATATCATCTCTTATGAAAAATTCAATATAAATCAACCTGTTTATGACATATTTGAAGCTGAACAAACTCCATTGGTTGGTTATGAAGAAGAGAAAGTGTCTTTTCAACAAACTTTTGTTGCAATATCATACAATGAGCCAATCATTGAAAAATCTTATGAGCATATTTCTCAAGTTATATCCCTTAATGGTCCACCTTTTTTTTATCACTATGGAGACAGTGATGTTGAAGACCAAGAACAACCATTGATTTATGAAGATAAAAGATTTAATATTTTTAATCATGAGTCAAAAAAATATCAAGAGAGGCACTGTAGTTCCAAGAGAAATATGCCATATTTGTTCGGCCATAAAGAATAAGTTGAAGATTTCCCTACAGAACATCAGTTAGATGAGCATAATTGGTGAAATAAATTGTTCCAACAACTATAACTAGAGATCAACAAGTATTCATTCACAGTTCTTGTCCTTGAATATGCAACAAATATTGAACAACATGTGATCAACAGTGAAATCAACCTGCAACAATATTCAGTTTTGCAGACAAACCAAATCGCAGAAGATCTAACACCGATGCAATTTCCTTTGTTGAGATTCAAACATGGTCAAAATATCAAGGCAAAAGGAATTATTTTAACCTTCATATGATGTGTTTTCTTCTCCAATTTGTCTAGGGCACATGACCAACACTTCCACATGATGATAAAGTTGAAACATTCAAGTACGACACTTAGTAGAATAGAATACATAAGTACGACACTTAAGAATGTGGAAAATCGACACTTAGTAGAATGCAATACATAAGTGATATATAAGTGCAACACTTAGTAGAATGAGATACATAAGTGTGCCACTCAGTAGTGTGGGAATTTGGTGTGTAACACCTATCATAGTGCGACACTCTCATATGTCATATGTAAGTACCCCACCTATGACAAAGAGATGTATTCCATTGTACAAGATTTCCGCTAATGGAAGCATTACATTATAGGGAAGGAGAGAATCATCCATATAAATAATAAGCCTCTGTAGTTCATGTAGACACAAGGAAAATTATAAAATGACCATTGTTGAGGAAAACATATGAAATGATCTTACTCAATCATTTTCAGATTCTTCTTGGCTAAATAAAAATAGATGGTAATGTCACCCTAGGTTTATAGCCAACAAAAATAACATACTAACTGACAAGTATTAATTATGAGTGCTTAGGCTAGTCTTAATACTAGTCTTAGGCTAGTATTCATTACGAGTGATTTGGTGCTAGGCTTAGTGCTTAGGATAGACAAGTATTAAATGTAAATATAGAATTAAAGTCACTAAGATGATAATCAAGACAGATGAGACATAAAGAAATCCTTTATTTCATTCAAATTCACCAAAGAGTCATTTTCTTTACAAAATCTCATGTAGATATTTTGGACCAAAGTCAAACTTAGACATCCCCGATGGAACATACAAAAGGACCTCTGACAGAAAACCAAAACTGAACTCTAAAAGATGGATCATCTTGCCACAAATTGTTTCCCACTCGACTCTGCACAATAGCCTTTGTCAGTCATGAAAACTAATTCACAAATAGACAAGTCTACACAGAATATCAAAGATAGATCAACACCTCTGAAAAACAAGTGTCTGAATGATGTGATTCAACCCTAATATTGTTGTCTACAATAAGACCCTGCTATCATAAAATAGAATTAGGCTTGTGATGAATAAATGAATGAATGAAAACTGAACTATCTTAACATAAACTCAAAGAGAAAACCTTAGTATGCTTATGCTTCTATCCTCCTTTGTTCCTCCCTTTCCTTTTTCTTTTAACCAATTAGAATTGGTTGAAGTAGTTGAACCAACTCATTAGTTAAGTTAATTAAAAGACTCAACCAACTTTTAGTTAGGGGGAAAAGTAATAATAATAATAAGGGTTATAACTAAGTAATAAATAGTAGGTGGGACCCCTTGTGACTCCCATTAGATCATGAAAATTATAACATAACTATTAGTTAAGAAAAACACACCTCCTTGTGACTCCCATCCACATATTCCATTTAACAATTTAGCTAATGATATTTGAAATTATTTCCAAAAATATTACTCATATATCCAAAATAACACATGTTGTCCAAAGATCCTTGAAGTCAACTATCATAAAACAATAGATAAAATAAAACTTAAAAGCCATATTTTCCACTTTGTGATGCAATATTTCCTTGATTTTTGTTGTCACCCTTCAATTCCCTGAATTTTCCTTTGGATTTGGCGAGCCCTTGGGCCTAATCTCATTGATCACATGGGAACAATCGTCCCTCAAATGCATCCGGGAAGACATGGATTTGTTAGAGCCATTGGAGGGTGGGGAAGGGGGAGAAATGGATTTTCCTTTATCAAGGGCATGGTGGGCCTCAATTTTCAATCTCTTTCTAGCATGGGAGGATTGCACTGGTGAGTGGGGAGTGGATTGGACAATCTGGTTGTTAGGAGGAGGAGAAGGAAAGGATAAATTGGGCCAGCCATGATGTTGGGAGACTGTTGGGTGGACAATCTCTTTCCATCCATCATTATAAGGAACCTCGGGTTGCAAAGAGATGTGAGGGGGCACAGGGATACCAGGGGATTGTAGAACTTGGAAGGGAGGCCTTTCAGGCCTAGGTTGGACTACTCCCTGCCCAATCCAATTGAGGAATCTGGCCTGAAACAACTAGCCAATATCTTGTGAGTCAGCATCAAAATGTATGGAGAACCTTGGCCTTCTTGAGCCTCTGTTCCAATTACCTCTACCTCTGTTTCCTCGGCCATGGATACCTCAACTTAAAAAACTCATTCCTGCATGCATGATCGATTAGAAAATAGTATTTTAACTAACCATACATGACAAATCTTAAAAATATGAAATATATTTGGCTCAGCAATGTATCAGACTCATGCAATCCAATCCATACAAATTGTTTTACTATTTATCAATGAGAAGGGGGTGAAAAAGGGTTTTGGGATATGCAAGGGGTTTGTATTGAGCGAAACATGATATAATGAGGGGGAAAAGAACATGGTTACTGATCAATGAAAAAAACAATCAATTGTAAAGAAAACCAAATAAAAAAAATCACTGTAATCCAAACAAGACACTGCCACTTCCAATTGCTTTAACACCAAAATTCTCTTGATTGTAATCAATCTTAGAACAGGGAGTGAAAAATGAATATGGGAAGGTGATGGGATTTGTAATTAGTGGGAAATGAAATAATGGAAGGGAAAAAGAGTTATTAATGTTCATAAAATTAATTAATTGATTGATAAAACATTATGTGGAAGGAGATGCACTAACCAACGATCATTGTGAGCAAATAACAATTACTATGTATTTAACTAGTTCATTGTTCATAATCAAATGTCCAACACAATGTTATCACAAGATAGTATGCATTCCACACAATATATAAAGGAGTTATGTTCCTTTCATTTATACACTTTGCATCATATAACAATTCTCAAATAGTAACCATTTCCACTCTGTTAACCATCAGAATCAATCACTGCCCACCCATTACTTCAATTAGCAAATACACTCAAAAGTCACGTTTACAAAATTAACAATGAAGTCACACTATCACTGCACTCAGGCCTGTCATTTAGAATGAAATGATATTCGTTAAACATATATAGTGGCAGTAAACCCAATAATCCAGATTAAATTGCAAAACTTGAATTGACATTTAAATAGATAGACAACAACCACCATTCCAACACAAGCTATGCACAAAATAATTCAATCATGCAAGTGTAATTTTGTCACTATACAATCCCAATTCAAAGTGACTCTAAAAATTTGGGCCATCCATCCAACATGACGATGTATCAACAACATGCCTATCTTCATAAAAAACAAAATGGATTACCATAAAATCATGCTTAAAACTCTGTGACTATTTTTTAGCATGGAACCCAAAATTATCCATATCATGCACAGTGGGCAGCCATGCAAAACACCACGATGCAACATTTCCATTCTACAATTTCAAACACATAGTCATAGTTATTAACTCAACCCCTCGTGTCAATCTATTAATCTAATACAGTAATGCTTCGATTTAACCAAACTGCAACCAGCCATGCTGTGTAAAAGCTTGGTCTCATGCAATCGAATAATCATAACGCACACAGTGGATGAAATTTCTACATTCATCCTGGTTGTAATAACCATTTGGCCCCAAAATAAATCATATTTACAATGACCAAATATTCATGGTGTAGAAGCACTACACACACAATTGCAATACGCACGATCATCATTTAGCAATTGTAACCAATTCCAAGTTAAACATCCAAATAATCTTAGTGCAAGAGGACAGTGACTGTGTATCAACCAACCAATTCACCACTATCGTAACAATCAATCGACCTAAAAAGTTGTGGTAACCACACATACCCAGGCATCAACTCTAATTGGGGCTATGACCCTCTCAATTAAACAATATTGAGTTATTAAACATAAGGAGAGAGGTTGTGTATTTTGAATTGTGAAATTAACAATTCAGGGTTTACCATTGTTATAACAGAGGCAGTGATTAGATACCAAACCAACATGACTGTCACATGACCAACTGGGTGATATTGTACTTAAATTAGTCGACAATATGTAACCATCCAACAATAACCAAGAAGTAAACCCGACAGGCTAGGTCGGTCTTCTCTATCAACCTTCAGACTAGAGGGATAAGGGTTTTTTCTGTAGCCAACATAGGGAAAACAAAGCCAATGCCTTGTAGTAGTGGAACCTCCGAGACCAATGGTGCATACACAGAGAGAACCACGACTCATCCGTGGAGAGGTAACAAATTCCGTGATAGGGGGATATAACAGAGGAGCGAGACTCCAACTCGGCCAATAACGATACTTAACACATGCAGGGTATAACCCTCGTGGTTCTACAGTTAAACAAACACAACGCTGAAGTGAAGACAGGGCCGAGAAATTAACAAAATAACCCACTACGCGACCTTTTAGTGGTGGAAACAAACTAATGCTCAAGTGAACAAACCCAGTGACACAGAGTGTCTCCAACCATTAAACCCACAAAATCCAAACACTGGATATAGTGACGAATGCGTGAGGATAGCTATCCACCCAAGACCAAAAAAAAACCCTCCAACTAAATTAGCAAGGATAACAGAGAGCGATAACACCCAGGATGACCAATAACTTCTATGAATTCAAGATTATTTCAGAAAGAACCATCAACACTTCATTCCAAGAACACAATTTTACACAATTGAAATACTTAAGGAAAACACAAACCAGCACACCCTAGCCATTAATCATTTCATAAGTAGAGTAGATTCATGAATGGCCAAAAAAAGACATACCTGTAATCGAACACCTTAAAATGCTAGTTGGTCGAGCAATTCCCCTCTGCTAAGAAATCAAAGCATAACCACAGCAACAAGGTTGCACAATAGCCCGACTAGGGTGGCATCCAATGGAAGGAGTAAAGGTGACATTCAGTAAATGCACGTCACCTCCACCCACAATCAATTAAGTCATTAATACAAGCCAGCCAATAATCCATTAACTCAATTAATTAGACCATGTATCATAACCATCAACCATTAAAACCAATAGCATGATCCATATCAACTCATGCCATAAAATAATCACCGTGCATATCAAATATGTAACTCAAACAAAATCGCATAGCTATTAATGTCCATTACCTTGTCAAATGTGCCACTAACATCCCATCCATCCAAATATACCATATTCATATTACCAATATAACTCAATCAAATCACATAACCATTACTTGCTAAATAGGATTTAACCATAATAAATTTAATCTTTCATGCATGTAGTATAGCATAGCTCGAATTCTTCCCTTTGCATTTGTTGCATTGTTTTCATTCCTTTCCAATTTATTTTATGTGTTACTAACATGTCTGTTATGTAGGTGTTCTAAGAACAGGTAGTAGTGGTGTCAATGAATAGCATAGGTCGTAATAACACAAAGAACCAATACTTCATAAGCCTCAAACCATAGCCAATAAAAACAAGATCTCATTAACCATGTAAGCCATGTCGAACATCATCACAACATCACTTATGAACATAACTAATCTCCAATCTACAAGGGGGTCCCACCTACTAGTATTATTTAACTTTAATAATAATAGGCTTTAGCAATACTTTGTGGGAAAAAATTAGTTGTGATTTTGATCGTCAACAACCACCATCAAAATTAGTCCACATACTTGCAACAGTTTCACTTCAACATTAAGTATAAGAAATGGATCACCAATCACGTTGTTGACTGCCTCAATCGGCCTCCAATTGCAACACTAACCATGGTAATGGACTCTTGCGTTCATAAGACCTTTGGGTGGTCCCAACTCTATGACAATGATCCTCACTTCGCTATGAACTAGAATATGTTGGGAACATGCATGGTTGTTTCCAATATTCATCTTCAGTATGGATTGTTAACCCATATGGGTCATCTTTGTGTTCCTTCAAGAAAGTGTGCAAAGCTTATTTGGGAAGCCCACTAAAATCGGGTGGTAGGATACTTTGGTGTGGAGAATGTTACAAAAATAGGATCACAGAGAAATAAAATAAAACAAATGTGGAAATGAAATACAGAAGATACACACTATAATAGAGACACAGATATATGTGTTTCACCTAGTTTGGGCTATGTCCACCAGAGAAATTTCTAGGTCCATCCTTTATTATTATCTAGCAAATGAAGGGATGCAACCTACATCACATCCACTGTAAATTCCACATATTTCTCTCACAGTATTCTCTCTCAGAATACGATATTCCTTCACTCACCCAACTGCAATAGAATTTCCTCATACATAAAAGAGGGCTTCCTTCTAGGGAAAAAATCCCTAACATAACTTCTACTATCATATCCGCGAACTTGTAATGAACGGTCCATATTGACTACAAAATTACAATATTTAACAAGGAAAAGTTTCCCAAAATTTTTCTTTAGGGGCTCTTCCCTTGAATACCCCACCAAGGGGGGGCTCCATTAGGTGTCACCCCCCCCAGGCCTAGACCCCCCCTACTCCATATGTTTGGGGTAAATCCCCCCCAAATACCCCATCATAAAATGGGGTCCAAACATGACTGAAAACAAGACCTCTGGATCAAGAAGATAATCAAGCTCCACAACCAACAATATCCCACTTGGAGATTGATCAAAACAAATCCACTATCGTTGAACCTACTAGACTATGATCCACCTTGGACCTGGAAATTTCTTCATCTTCACCTTCATTCTTGAAGGCCAACTGAAACTGATCAGGAACTCAATTTATCCCTAGTTACTACCTTTGTTAACATGTTTGCATGATTCTAGCTAGTATGTATCTTTTCCAACTTCAATTGTCCATCTTCCAAAATGGATCGTATGAAATCGTACCTGATATGTATATAATTAGTCTTAGAATGGAAAGTTGATTTCTTTGCAAGATGAATGTAACTCTGGCTATCACATTACAACCTTTTATTCTCCTACTTCTTTCCCAATTCCTCCATAAACCTCTGTAACCAAATCATCTCTTTACTAGCCTCTGTAACAACAACATACTCTACTTCCTTTGTTGAAAGTGCAGCAACCTTTTATAGTTCCAAAATACAAATTACTATTGTTATACCTATGGTAAAAACATACCCTTTGGTGCTCCTCATGTTATATTTATCACATGTCATATCTGAATCAACATATCCTTGTAGAACATTGTCTGAACATCCAAAGCATAATGCATGAGTAGTAGTACCTCTCAAATACATGTGAATCCACTTTATTTCCTCCCAATGTTCTTTACCTAGATTGTTCATATGCCTTCTCAGAACTCCCACTGCATGTGGAATATCTGGTCTTTTGCACACCATAGTATACATCAAGATGCCAACTACGGATGAATAAGGGACCATGGACATGTATTTTATATGATCTTGTGTCTTGGGACACATTTCCTGGGTTAATTTGAAATGGCTAGACAAAGGTGTACTAACTGTTTTTTCATTCTACATTCTAAACCTCTCCAACACCTTCTTTACATACTCACCTTGAGACAATGTCAGTTTGTGATTTTTCCTATCTCTTGTTATTATCATACCAAAGATTTTCTTTATAGCACACAAATACTTCATCACAAATGAATTAGATAGTTTATTTTTTAGCACATTTATATTCTGCATGTTAGACCCTGCAACAAGCATGCCATCTACATACAATAGCAAGATAATATAGATTCCATTTTCTAACCTCTTAAAATAAACATAATGATCACAATGACATCTATTATAGCCTTCTTTTGTCATAAACCTATCAAACTTCAAATACCATTTCCTTGGAGCTTGCTTTAGGCCATACAAGCTCTTGTTCAACCTATATACCAAATTCTCCTTTTTTGAACTCATACCCCTATGGCTACTACATATAAATATCTTCCTCCAAATATCCATGGAGAAAAACTATTTTAACATCTAATTGTTCAATATGCAAATCTTATACTGCCACAAGACTTAAAATAGTCCTAATTGAAGTCATTTTAACAATAGGAGAAAATATTTCATCAAAATATATACCTTTCTTCTATGCAAACCCCTTCACAAAAAGTCTAGCCTTGTACCACTTTTTGCCTCCATATTCTTCCTTGAACCTATAAACCTATTTATTCTGCAATGCTCATTTTCTTGTAGGAAAATGAACCAAGTGAAAATTTTGGTTATTTACCAAGGAATCCATTTCCTCTTTCATGTCTTTCTCCCACTTATTTTTAGTGTATACTTGCATTACCTCTTCATAACTCTCTGGTTCACCAGAATCATAATGTAACATACCTGACCCCTTAAGTGCCTTCTAAGGGATGGGTTACCAGTTGTTTTTCAATTTTTCCAACTATTTATTTCTTTACTTAGACTTTTTAAATGGTTGTGCTCATCCAAATATTTATAATGACTATAACTATTCTCAAATATGAATTCAAGTCCAAAAATTACAACACTCCCAAGTTTTTGGCCCTTTTTATCCTCACTTCCACCTTAGGGCCACATGGAATCCACGTGGCACCCTGGTACATGTGAAAACTCATGTGGGATGGAAATGGCACCTACCACATACTACCTTAGACCCATGCCCTATCAGGCCTCCATACTACATTTTCAATGCTATCAAAACCCTTTTATCAGATTTCTTCCATTTTGAGCCACTCAAAAAATCCAACAACATCCACTTCGATAGATATGATGGTCTTGGTGGTATGAAATTCGATGGCTAGGATTTCCTCGGAGTCTTCAATTATGCACGGGTTAACAATCTCTCCAAATCTCTTTATATTCGAACAAGTTGAGCCCATGACAGATCGTCGACTATCATGCATCGGGGGCACTCGTTGATCGATGACTCTAATAAATCCTTGGAGTACTCCATTCTTTGGACTCACAACTCATTCTGACCAACCCCCTCCAAGGGAAAACTGAGGTCTATCATCGGTAGCTCTGTGATGAAGGTGTGGACACCTATCACCAGGGTATACCTCTAGAAGTGAAAGGAAAAATAGTACTAGGAAAGAGAAACTATCAATATATATCATCAGAGGAAAATTGTTGAAGTATGGTCATTGATGTGAACTTGAAAATCAAATTGAAGTCAAGTAATTTTGAATTTTTTTTATATATGTCAGTGAATTACAAGAGGAAGCACCAATGGACAAGCAACCGTGGAAGAAAGGAAAGAAAGAATGCACATGAATCCCCACATTGATCTACACAACAAAATAAGATAGGGGGAGAGCATGAATACAAAGAGAGATTGTTCATAGAAGGTATACCGATAGGGGGATTTACCCTTTTATAAAAGGGGGAGAAAAGAGAAAGATCATAAGAGAAAGAAAAAAATCACGAAGATAGGGGGAGCATCCCCAAAGAGAGATACCCTTTTCCATTGATGTCAATGGGGGAGAGAAACATGAGGAGAGAAATATCATGAGCATTGGTCATAGGTGAAGTATGAATGTTGGTGTTGTCATCAATGCCAAAGGGGGATATTGTTGGATAGTTGGTTGTCATTGATGCCATAGTTGGTTGTCATTGATGTCAACAAATGTGATGGGTAAATAATCCCCAATGGTGTGGTCATGTAACCTGGATTTTTTTTAGGAATAAGGACATGAATGACAATATAAATGAATGTAACACACTCATATATGGATATACCTTGTCATGTCATTTCCAATGGTAGGTGGTTCATCACGTGGTTCCTCACAGTTGAACATATATGAGGTCATGAAGATAGGAAGCCTCAGAGACTGGGTAAGAAGCCCTAAATAGTTACAAGTCATTAAATAAGGGGTAAATTGGTTTTAACAAGAAACCCCTAAAGTAAGGAAAGAGGTTACTTAGAAAAAGTATAAATACACCTCAAGGAGTCTCTCATAAGTAAATTCACACACAAATATATTTATTATATATCTTGTGAAGAACTTTTGGTCTATTGAAAAATATAAGGTTGAATCAGAGGTAGCAAGTCTGAGGTTGCGAAGGAAGGTCGAAGGTGAAAGTATTGGAGTGGCAGAAAAGATGATGACCCTAATTTATGAGGTTGTCCACAAGTTACATATCAGTAGGGCGCAAACATCTGCGGGTTGTAGTGGAGAAAAGCACAAATATCCACAGGTAGTAGAGGAGAAAATCGTATATCTGTGAAAAGCTTGTGAAATATTATGAAGTTATGCTTGTATGAGGTTGTTGAGGTTGAGGAGAGTTTGTGTATCAAGATATGAGGCACCAGGTCAGTTACATAATGAAAGGTATGTATGCATGTTATGAGGTTCTATCTTGGTGACATTGTGGAGCAAGCTTGAGGCATGTCTTGGATTTTTGGTTGAGACATTGGTATATGATTTGAGGCACATATTGGATATGGTTTACTGTATGGTATATGCTTGAGGCATATTTTGGATGCATTGGAGCATATCTTGTGATATATAGTGTATGGCATGATTGAGACGTATCATGAGTGATATGATACACGGTTGAGGTACATTTCATGGTGCATGGTTTATGGTACAGGTTTGGTTGATACAAATTATTTTGGGCACGAAATGAGAGAGGCGATATAATAAAGAAATGTACATAGATATCTCAAATATCGAATAATATAATACAAATATATCAGAGATGCAACCATAAACATAGAGATATAGTAATACACAATTTCTATTAATGAGCGAAATGTACAAAACTATAGAAATACAGAGTGAAAGACTCACTAGAATGGGGACAGCTTATCTCTGAGAAGATATGTGAAGACGACTCACATTCACAAGAAGTGATTACAATGAGGCTCTAAGGAATTTTTCTCATAAAGAAAATCCAAAACCCTAACCCCAGAATATGAAAAGCCAACAATTTTGTGGACCCCGTTTTGGGTATTTTGGTGTATCAACTTCCCAGGGGTGTAACTTTGGCATATGATCTCTGTTTGGGGTGGAATGTAGCTTGTTAGAAAGGTATCATCAAGGATTTTCATTTTGGGGGATCCATTTGGGGTGCACGATAGATCATTGGAAAGGTACCATCGAGGATATTCATTTTTGGGGCTCAATTAGAACATCATAGACATCTAGTGGGGAAACATCACATAATACCTCATCCTTGAATGGTTGGATGTCGTATGACAATCAAAACTATTGGCAGACACAAATATCTCATCCCTGGAAAAGCCACTCGATGTTGTGTGGTTGTGGGTGTGGTGTTTTCGATAATCCCAATTGTTTGACGACCTCTGTCGAGATGAGGTTCTTCTGGCTTCCGCTATCAACAATAAAATGTAGCGGGGTCCCCTTCACCCACATATGTGAATGAAAAAGGTGCTCCCCCTCTTCAGGATTTACTGGTTCTTCTGGTTGAATTGTTGTGGTTGCGACAATAGAAATGGAGTCTATGTCGATGATCTGTCTTCTACCATTATTTTCTGAATAAATCTATGAATCAGGGTTAGGCTCCTTATCTTTGATCTCGGCCACCAATGACTTTTTTGAGCGATATTCATTGGTGTTGTTCCAGGGCTTTTGTGGAAATCACACCATTTTCTAGTGTCCTTGTTGGTTATCTCTTTCTCTTCTACTTCTAGCGTTGACCCAGGTTCAAATCTCAACATGTTTCCAGCAAAACCCTCTAAAATTATTTCCCTCCTGGTAAACCATAAGGAAACATAGCGCACAGATTGCACAACACACATAGTGCACTACGCAGTCTCACCCGAGATAGCTTTATGGTGGACTGTAATGCTCAAGTTATTTTAGTCTAGGAATGCGTGGGAATATGGAAGTGTATTCTACCTTCTTCATGTATTTATCATACTATCCATTCAATAGTCCTAGGATTCATTCATTGTTTTTGCCATGCATGCATTCTAACATATTTATATTAACGATTCATTCACAAATCATTCATTGACATAAATTAAACATGATCAATCATAGACATAAAGTAAACATGCACCAAACATCACATATCACACAATTTTTATCGTGGTTCACCCCCTCCTGGGATACGTCCACAAAGATCTGGCTTCTCTGCTCTTTTATTAGCTCTATTGCAAAATATAGTGTTGCATGCATTACATCTATCTTATTACAAGTATGAAGAGGTTTGGATCCTCTATGAGGCAGACTAGATCACACCAAGCTCCTCAAACTGTGATCTAACCCTCCATATCTTACCTATTTGGTCGGTTATTGAACAAATCTCCTCAAAACTACTGAACTAGTCGAACAACTCGTGAACAATACTCTCTCACTAACCCCCGACCTAGAAATCCTAGTTTCTTATTTATACTATTTTTTAGGCTTATAGCCATTACAATCATTATCCAAAACTCTAACCCTAACATGATTAGGTTTATCTTCCTATGTGCCATGTTTCGTTTCCTCTTGCATGTTTCTGTCTTGCCTTCGATTGTTCATGCTCCAACATTAGGTCTTCTGGCCAAAATTAGCTCTTTCCCAAAATAGACCTTCTTCTCCAAAATTGTGCCTATGCTCAAAACAACCTTCTTCTCCAAAACTGTGTTTGTCCTCAAAACAATCTTTCTTCTCAAAATATGCCTACACCCAACAATCCTTCTTCGTCTTTCCGTTACCCTTCTTTTCATGTGGCTGGGAATATTTTTTTGAAGGTTGGTTGTTAGGTTTTTCTTTACCATACTTTGGTTGTTGTGGATTTGTACACCTGAACTCCTACTTGTTCAGGTGCTTAAATTTATCCTCGATTTTAATAACATATCAATAAGTAGCACCCAGTGATGATATGTACAAAAAATTCATTTCAGTTTGGATGTATATGTTTAGAACCCCACGGTAGTTCAGAACTAGATGTCACTCGAAGTCTTTGATACCCAGCTTGTTACGCAAGTTATGGAAGGTATTGGTGAACTTTGGCATTGCTTGGCCCCTCTCTTTCCGCAGTGTGGTCCATCTCATGTATTGGTCATCATAGTTTCCAACAAGGTAATATTGTTCCTTCACCGCATCCACAAAAAATTCCCAAGTGGAATCGACCCCATATATTCCAGACTCCTCTATAGAAATTTGATCCCAATAATTTTCCCACCAATGTTTGACATGGGGGATGGACTTAAGGAGTGCGAAGGTAATATTTTCCCTATCAGAGAATTTATGAACAGAGAAATAACCTTATAGCATATTTAACCATTTTTCTAGGGCATTTGCATCTATCTATCCTTCAAATATGGGAATATCAAAATTAACTTGTACCTTGAAAGGCAAGGTTCCTCCAAAGTGGCCTCTTGATGAAAATGTGCCTGTTGTTATCGGCTGGCATTGAAGTATGTGGGAATATTTCTCCATCATTTTGTCCCTCTGTCACGTGAGAGCTTGCTCAAGAAACATATTAATAGAATCGTTTTCTCTATAATTTTTCTTTTCTTCCACCATGGAGGGTTTCTTGGGGATGCGAGAGCAATTTTCCTCAAGAGAGACAAGCTCGATACCCAACTTGCTATACTAGGACCTCGTCAGGGACATGCAATGGAAAAAACGATCAAGAGCAGTCTGCTTTGATACCAATGATCTAGTTTATTTTGGGCATGAAATGAGAGAATATACATAATGAATAAATGTACATAGATATGTCAGATATCCAATATTATAACATAAATATATCAAAGATGCAACCATAAACACAGAGATACAATAATACACAATTTTTATTAATGAGCGAAAAGTACAAAACTATAGAAATACAGAGTGAAAGACTCGCTAGAATGGTGGCAACTTATCTCTGAGAAGATATGTGATGCCTACTCACAGTCTCAAGAAGATGATTACAATGAGGCTCTAAAGCCTTTTTAATATAAATAAAATACAAAACCCTAACCCCAGAAGATGAAAATCCAACAGTTTTGTGGACCTCGTTTTGGGTAGTTTGGTGTATCAACTTCTCGGGGGAATAACTTTGGCATACAATCTCCATTTGGAGCGTACAATACTTGTTGGAAAGGTATCGTCGAGGAAATTAATTTTGGGGGATTTGTTTGGGGTGCATGATATCTTGTTGGAAAGGTATCATCGAGGAGTGTTGGATGCAGGCCTATTAGGAGAAAAGGCTATTTTTGGAAGATAAACATGTAAGGAGGAATGGACAACTAGAAGGAAAAGAAGCATGTGTAAGGGAAGCAAGTGAGGAGAATATGCAAGGAATACCTAACGATGCTAGGTTTAGGGTTTTTGTAATGTATTGTATTGGATGATGAGCCAAGAATAAAAATAGGTAGTACTTAGAGGAAGATAGGGATTGGAGAACCAACTAAGGAAGAGAGAGTTGTAAGAACTGTATGAGTCAGTAACTGATGAGCTAGGGAAGTAGTGAGAGACTCTATCCCGAGGGTTATATCATAGGCTAAGGAGCCTAGTGTGATCTAGTCTGAAGAGCCTGAGAGCTAGATATTTGTGGATGTAGCCGAGCAGGGGGTGAACCACAGTAACCCCTGTGTTATGTGAATGAATGTATGCATAATTATTGTTGTTAAATGGCGAATGTTAGATGAATGAATTAACTAGTTAGATTTATTTTTTCACATGCATGAATAGAATGAATATTATAATCGGATGTTAGACTGAATAAATAAATAATACAAAATACAATTGCATATCTCCACTCATTCCCAAGGTGCAAACACATGAGTATTGAATCCACCCATAGAGCTATCTCAGGTGAGACTGTGCAATACACCTTGTGTGTTTCATTTCCTTTTTCTCTTCCAGAGGGGTCGATAGTTTTAGAGGGATTTTTTTGGGATCTTATCAAATCTGAACTAGGGTCAATATATGATAGTAAGGTAGGATCATAATAAACCATAAATAATCCTAAAAAAAAACACAAAGACTAACAAATGGAAAAAGCCAACAAATGGTTATGTTGATGGTTGGTTGGAAAAGAATGGGATTGAGTATATGAGATTTGTGGAAGATGCATTAAAAGAATGACAAACCGGATGACAAGATGTTGAGAGAATGAGAATTTAAAAGGGGATGTTGATATCGTGGAATCCAAAAAAGGCAAAGATAGAGAGATGTTTGAAAAAAAAGGAGCTAGAGTTTGTACAGAAAGATAACATAAACCCAAAGTTGACACCGCACAAATATTTGGACAAGTACATATTCAATGACTTGCATGAAGTATTTTTTGGTGATTTCCTACATGTATTGCAGGAGTGGAAAAAAAGGTTGAAACACAACCATCCCACAAATCAAATCAAACAACTAGAATGGAATCTTGAAGATATTGCGCAGTTACAATGAGTTAATAATAAGTTTATGTGGGCAGTAGATTTCTAGTTAGACAACATTGTTGTAGGATTTATCACAGAATTTGTAGTAGATACAACGGAGTATTACAGTGTATAATAACAAGAGTTCTTGAATGGTCCTCAAGGTAGGTACATCATATCTTTACATACTTCTATTAAGATATTACTATATAACAAAGGTGTAATGATAATGGAGTCAAACAACTAAAACGTCCCTGTGTGCATGGGGGAAGGGGGGAAGCAATGACAGGAGAAGGAGGAATGGAAGAAGAAATGGATAAAGGAAAGAAGGAGGAGGCCTTGGACCCAATTATGATGGATGAAGACTAGATCAAGTGGATCATGGAAACAACTAGTGTTGGCATAGGGGTAGACCCAGGGTTCAGCTCCAAGAGCGCACCAACAAGCCCTAACTACTGGCCCTTTAGGAAACACCTGTGAAGTAGATGAAGTCTCACCCGAAGACATTATGAGGGGGTTGCAGGATAGAGATGTCTACGACCAAGGGGAATATCAAGTGGGACTAATACAAGAACATCGCATCATTCATATATCACTTATCAACTTGGATCTACTCTGAACATCTACTTATCATATCTAAAATGGTAATGCAATCACAATATATCAATGACAGAGATAGAATACCAATCACACACAACACAAAATATACATGGTTCACCCTCTCTCTAGGGCTACATCCACAAAACTATGCTTTATAATATATTAAGATGAAGCATACAGTTCTTGTTTGCACTCTTAGCCAGTAGATCCTCTTTCTTCTCCTCTCTTTCTCTCCCCTCCCTATGGACCCAACTGCAGGGTCGATCTTCACACCCAGCTGAAGATCTTACAATACCATAAGGCTCTCACGCTTAGCACTTCTCTCTCACACAACAATAATCTCTCACAACAAAACAACAACTAGATCGAGTAACTCGAACCTGAACCAATCCTCTTCCCTCATATGGGTTCTTATTTATACATTACAATCACTTACTGACATCCTTAGGTCGAGACCTAGGTGTCCAAAACCCTAGATACCAAAACCCTAGGTGTCTAAAACCCTAGTTCAACTTGACCCATATTTTCAGGGCTTCGCCAGCCTGTCTTTCCTTCCTTCTCGCATAGTTCTTTAAGGCATCCAATGGTGGATTTCTCTACTTTATGAGTTGTCAACAATCCTTCTTTCTTGTTGATCTAACATCCTCGATCTCCTCATCCAACGGCTTACTTCTCTCCATCTT
This sequence comes from Picea engelmannii, assembly GCA_009831015.1. Lineage (NCBI taxonomy): Eukaryota > Viridiplantae > Streptophyta > Pinopsida > Pinales > Pinaceae > Picea > Picea engelmannii. The sequence goes on along the minus strand of ML779312.1, from coordinate 852,856 downwards.
TTCTTCTCTTTTGCTCACTTCAACCCAGTAACAATCACTTTGTCTTCCGTGAAGTTCGCATTCTCCTTTTTCTTCCTTGATCTTCGTGTACTTCCATACCCAAGGGCTAATAGGCCCCCAACACTCACCTGCGACTCATCCCGAGGAACTTCAGATCTTAGCTTCATGTTTTACTTTGATTTCAGACTACGCAGTGTAGCCTCTACTTTCTCCTCTATGCCTCCATTTCCTCCTTGTGCAAACTGTCTTTCCTATGTCTAGTACCCAGTTTCAACTACACCTAGTACCTAGACCCATTTTTTCATTCATTTACTGAGAACTACGAGGAAGCTGGTTGTCATGGTACAATTTCAACTGGCTCACATTCACTAATCCTTCCTTCCACTCCCCATTCAAAGTCTTCAATTGTGCAGCTCCTCCCTCTATAACATAAGCGATTTCATACGGCCCTATCCAATGCATTCTGAACTTCCCAGGATGTTTGATGAACTTACTTTCATATATCAAGACTAGATCACCTTGTCTAAATGCCTTTTTCATGATGTGCCTGTCATGTTAGGCCTTCTCTCTTTCCTTTTGTACTTGTTGATGGAATCCTACAACAAATTTTTCATCCTCCAATTCAACCAACTGTGCAAGCCTCTCTTGAACAACGCCAGGTTCATCCATATCTGTAAAGGAAGAAATTCTTAGGCTTGGTACCAAATATTCCATTGGAACAACAACTTCGATACCGTATACCAACTTAAAAGGTGTATGCATTGTCAGCTTCTTGCAAGTGGTTCTATAGGCCCATAATACTATTGGTACTCTTAGATCCCAATCATCCCTGTTCACACTGTAAATATTCGTCAGTGTTGTCTCCAAGATCTTGTTGAATGCTTCAACTATCCCATTTTCTTGTGGATGGTATGGTGTGCTCTTCTAATAGTGGACTGCAAATTCTTCAGTCAAGGCTTCGACTGTCTTATTGATGAAATGTATACCTTGATCACTCATAAGGATCTTTGGGCATCCAAACCTGGTTATGATGTCATCAAATATGAAGCGCACAGCTGTAGTTGCACTATAGTCCTTAAATGTTCTTGCTTCAGCCCATCTAGTCAAGTATTATGTTGTTGTAATTATGTACCTTACTCCTGTACACTTTCCTGGTGGGTTTATAGGTACAACGAAGTCAATGGCCCATTTTTTGAATGCTTGTAGGGTCAGTTGTGGGGATAATGGAATTTCATCTCTTCTAGATGGTTTCCCAACTCTTTGGCATACATCACAGGCTCTAGAATAGTCTTTAGCATCTCTGTGTAAGGTAGGCCACCAAAGGCCAACTCTAAGAACCTTTTGCGTAGTTGTTTTCCCTTCGTAATTTCCTCCTATGATGCCTTCATGAGATTCTGCAAGGATCAGTGGCCATTCTACCTCCATAACACATATTCTTAATATATTATTGGGGCCCATCTTGTATAGATGTCCAGCTATAAGTGAGAAGTCTGCAACACACACTACTAGTTGTTTCTTCTAAGGAATTGTGTACTCACTAGGTGCCATTCCTGTTGATTGGAACTGAACTATCTATATGAAGTGGTCATTGATATTTCTAATGGCCAGTAGTTGTGCATCCAGTAGTGCATCCTCCAAATTGGTCGACTCTTCACCATGTTCCAACCTTGACAAGTGATCAGGACCTTTGTTCATTCTCCCTGGATTTACTATGATCTCAAAATCATATTCCTAAAATAGCAGAAGCCATATGCATATCCTTCCCCCCAATAATGGCTTGTTGACTAGGTATTTTAGCATGGAGTGATCAATAAACATTTTAAAGTGTCCTCCCAACAAGTAGTGGAAAAATTTCTGCAATGCGTATACCATGGCTAACCCTTCTCATTCAGTAGTGGTGTAATTAATCTCACCAGTTGATAACTTCCTGCTTGCAAAGGCCAATGGGTAGTCAATATATCCTCTTCCAGATTGTGCTAACATAGCTCCTAAAGAAATAGAATACTCATCGATATGCACATGAAATTCCTTGGTCCAGTCTGGGAAAACCAGAATAGGCGCAGTAACCATTTTTTGTTTCAGTGTGTCGAAGATCTACTGGCTTTCTTCTGTCCAACTAAACTGACAATATTTTTTCAACAGCTTCTCCATGGGTGTTGTAATCTTAGCATATCCTTTAATGAAATTCCTATAGTATCCTGTGTGTCCCAGCGTAGTGTGTTGTTGTTTGACTAAAGTAGGAGGGGGTAGATCAACTATAATGGCAATTTTGGATGGATCTACCAGAAATCCTTTCTTACATACAATATGACCTAACAACACTCCAAATGGTGAAAATAATCTTCAGGTTCAGGGAAATTTGACACTGCCTTAATTTATCCAACATTAGCCTTAGACATTCAATATGATTCTTCAATAAACTAAAAACAGTCCAATCATCAAAATATGCTTCGAGAAATTTATGCAGAAACTCCTTGAATGCTTCAACCACCACCCTAGAAAAGATGGTTGGGGCATTCTTCAATCCAAATGGAATCACTATATATTGGTAGGATCCCCATTCTATTGAAAACATGGTCTTATGGCTATCTTCCTTGGAAATCCGGATCTGATGGTATGCTAAGAATCCATCCGTAAAAGAATATACCTCTTGGCCTCCCACATTATCTAACACTTCGTTAGTGAATGGTGTAGGGAAGGGGTCATGGAAACATGCATCATTCATCTTTTTGAAGTCTATGCAAATACTGATTTCTCTTGTCTTCTTGTCTTGCACCACCGTAGGGCTAATCCATTCTGACTCTTTGATAGGTTCTATAATCCCTGCTTCCAACATTCTATCGATCTCAATCTTCACTTTCTCCTTATATTTAGGGTTCAACCTGCAAGGTCTCTGTTTGACTAGTTTTGTATATAGTTTCAAAGGGATCCTCATCTCTCCCATAGGTCCTTTCATACCCTTCATATCAGTGAAATTGGTCAGAAACAAGTCTTGATATTCATGCAGAAGCTCTATAATCTTGTCAATGGTAACAACATCCCAATAATCTATGACATTTGCAAGCTTCGATGTCTATTCTATTCCAATATTGAACTTCTTAATCTTGATCAGTTTTTCAATAAATGTTAACTCAACTCCCGGTCCTTCTACATCTCTCTGGCCTTTTGTTTTTGTGATGTTCACCTTCCTCGGATCATCATATTCATCATCATTGATGTTGTAGCAGCCTTGTAGTTTTTGTAGAGGCACAATCCATTCATCCTCGTCTTGCTCCAAAGGGAGGCTACAGGCCTCCTCAAATAATTTCTATCTGACAATATGTAGTGCTTTATCTACTGAAGGATGTTGACTTTCAAATAAGAAGGTGGTTACAAATTTCCGAATCATACCTTTCCAATTTGTAGTGACGAGGCACAACTCTGCTTGAAGGTATCAATTGATAGGTGTCGTGTTGAGTGTGTTGATGAATTTGTGTACCCATTTTTCTTGAGGAACGTTTATCCAGGCTTCCTCACAGCTTTGCACATGGTCCTTTAGACAACTTCGACCTGTGTAGCGAACTTCGCAGCTTTCTACTTGTGCTGAGAATCACGTTGTCATCAAGGTACGACATTGTACCCAGTCTGCAATGTTTTTTTTGTGTGTCCCCCACCATCTTGTTGGGGTTTCTTTCAAGGCCTCATCCATTCCCAACAATATTTGGTGTATTGGTACACTTTCTTCAAAATCCGACAAGAAGGTTTCTAAAGGATTTAGACCGTCAAAGGTGGGTAAGATACTTACTGTTATGTCGATCCAGCAAACTTCTCTAGTTATTATAGCACATATTCTTGTAGATACTTCATACATTTTATTCTTCCAATTCTTCAATGCTTCTTCTAAGTTTGATGAGCATACGCTATCACTTCGCTAGCTTAAGTTTTCATCGGCTATGGGATTAATGTAATCCTGTTGTTTGGCTATTAATTTGTACATGTTTTCCAGTTCATATGTGCGGTCTTCTTCTTTGATGGGATCTATGTATCTCTGAACTTCATCTGGATCTAAGGGTGCAATGACCCTAAGGTCATCTTTTTCAAAAGTCATACGTCTCTTCTTTAAATCAACCACAGTGGAATTATTGAAGGCCCAATCAATTCCTAACAATGCAAAGTAAGGGCAGTTGTCGTCAACTATCTCAATTACCTCAAAATATACAAATGTTCTTACTCCATCAATGTCCATAGGGACATGTTCCAATCTGCCAAATGAACTTACAGCTTGTTGATTGGCCATCCTAAGCCTGATAAGGGAATAGATCAACTTTGGTTTTCCGATCAGTGCCCAGGTTTTCTTCGTCATGACATTGACCTCTGACCCTAAGTCGAGGACTACTTAATATATCTCATACTCTCCTATTTGAGAATTCAAATGTAATTCCTTATTTGGCCTTCTCTTCTTACCGATTTGGTGTACTACCCTATTCAGTAAGGGGTCTATCTTTCCTAGTTCATAGTGTCTAATTAATTTTTTTAATTCTTGTACATCGCTCTCATCCTGAATCAACTTAATACAAGTATATAGAAATTACATGAGCTTTCTTACCTCTTTTCCTTATTTTGAAGAAGAAGACTGATCAAATGCTAGAGGCATTCCATATTCTCTCAATTCTGGTCTTGTCTTCGGTGCGGAACCCTGGTCTCCTATGAATTATTTTCTTGCCTCCTCAAACATTTGTCTTTCTTTCTTTGTATCAAACATTTGTGTCTTCTCTATAGCTTTCCTGATTCCTAAGTCTTTTATAATCTTCCCTGGGGTCAATCTGTCTTCTCCTATATGTTGGGTATGTGTTATATTCTTTAAAAAAAAAATCGCACCAGGACGACATATTTCTAGGACGACATATTACCGGGACGACATATTTCCGGGACCACATGATATTTAGGTGGTTTTTCAGCACATGGTTTTTTGCCGATGATTTTCTATTTCCAGTTAAGGAATTAGGGTTTTGGACTAATCCAGATCATTGGGTTAGGGTTTTGGATGCTGCTAGCTCCTATATGTATATTGTATTGTAAACAATGTAACACAATGTATGTATATAATATATGCTGGTTTTCCCGGTTTGGGTTTCCAGGGGAAAAATCTCTGTGTAATGTTTGCATTTTCCATTGTATCTTTTCTATTATTTTCTGAATATCTATTTACAGTAGACATTGTACAAGGTTATAATTTACATTTGGTATCAGAGATTTATTGGCTTCAGAGGGATGCCTTTGTCGTCAAGGTTTTGGCTCGGGACTTTGATAAGCCTTGTTACATTGGGAGATCTGCGGTATTGTTTTTCAGGTGAAAAGAAATGGCAAGCAATTCGAAGATGGAGATCGAGAAGTTTAATGGGAAAATATTTGAGTTGTGGAAGTTCAATATGGAAGATCTTTTGGTGGATAGAGATCAGTGGATCGCGGTAGATCCATGTACTGTACCTACAGGAACTTATGCATATGACTGGAAAAAGACGTATCAGAAGGCAAAGAGAAAAATTTGACTGTGTCTCTCCGATCCAGTATTACTGAATGTGTTAGAGGAATCTACTACCAAGGATTTATGGAAAAAGTTGGGGAATTTGTATCAGTCTAAGTCCCTGGTAAATAAATTATTCCTGAGAAAGAAGCTATATAACTTGAGGATGAGAGATGGAGACTCGGTGGCAGAGCATTTGAACGCCTTCAATACTGTGGTAAGTCAGTTAGTATCTGTTGATATTAAAATTTCTGATGAAGATAAATGTATCAGTTTGTTGTGTTCTTTACAAGACTCATGGGATTGTCTAGTTGTGGCCATAGGTAGTAATACAACTTCTTTGAACTTTGAAGAAGTGGTCTCATCCTTGTTGTCAGAGGAGATGAGACGAAAGAATATGGAAGGACATAGCATAGATGCATTATTTGCAAGAGGACATTCCCAGGAAAGAAATAGATCTAATTTCTCAAGTGGGAGATCTAAGTCTAAGGGTAGATCTAAA
>ML779312.1:804461-844297 GCA_009831015.1 Picea engelmannii | reverse complement strand
CTGTGAGCACTGAGAAGTTCTCTTAGTGTAGAGGATCCATGGGCATTGCTGCCCTGGATTGTTGACTATGTAACCCTGTAACCCCCTGTGTGCAAAGAAAACAACAAGTGGGAGAATGTTGGGTATGTGTTATATTCTTTGCATGAGTAGTTGGGTCTGGGCGTCTACGCTAGGCGTGCAGGGGGGTTAGAGGGGGGTGCAGGGGGGCGAAGCCCCCCATGCGGTGGGTCAGGGGCAGCGCCCCCGAAAAAAAATTTCACACCGGGACGACATATTTCTAGGACCACATATTACCGGGACCACATATTTCTGGTACCACATGATATTTAGGTGGTTTTTTGGCACATGGTTTTTTGCAGATGATTTTCTATTTCCGGTTAAGGAATTAGGGTTTTGGACTAATACAGGTCATTGGGTTAGGGTTTTGGATGCCGCTGGCTCCTATATGTATATTGTATTGTAAATAATGTAACACAATGTATGTATATAATATATGTTGGTTTTCCCGGTTTGGGTTTCCAGTGGAAAAATCTTTGTGTAATGTTTTCATTTACCATTGTATCTTTTCTATTCTTTTCTGAATATCTGTTTACAGTAGACATTGTACAAGGTTAGAATTTACACTGTAACAGTGCCTCCTCTAGTTATAACAGCCACTCTAGGGTCCTCTCCGTGAGGTTCAGTGTATATCATTTGTACTTGCGGGTTCTGGTGAGTTCCTCGTCTTTCCTGAAGCTTAGCTAGCAGCACAAGACAATCATCTATAACATGTTCAAACAAGCTATAGTAGCTACAAGTAGTACAAGGGTTCTAGCAATCCCTTGCGAGGTGTCCTAGTTGTGCACAGTTATAACAAATTATCTGTCTTCGGCCTCGGCCTCGACCTATTCCTCCTTATTTTCCTCATCCTCTGAATCCACTGCGAGGATTAAAGTTTCCTCTCCCAGGGGAGTTATACTGCATAGTTTTTCCTTCTTGTGGTACCTCGCCTTGAATCTTATATATGTATCTTGACCTTTCATGCATGATATCGTAAGTCATACAATCCTTATCATCATGTCCCATGGACTTACAAAACGTGCAATACAAATTTTTGGGTGTCTGAACATATTTTTGCATGTAATAGCACTCACCAGGGCAATGCCTATTTCTGCATACCTCACACCAGGGTAAGGTGACTTTCTTCAAAGGGCTCAAAGCTCCAGAAGACAAGTATTCATTGAATAGAGGACATTGTTCCTTGTCATGGCCTTCTAATATGCATTTGACACACCAGATGTCTTCTCTTTTATCTTTTCCCTTGTGTTTCTTCATGTCTTCAACCTACAGAGACAAACTAGTTCGCTAACTCAAGATCTGACTCATACCTAAAATGAATTCTCCCATAGGGGATGATTCTAACTTCATGTTGATCTCCAGCACCTCAGACTATGAAGCAATCTTCTGTTTCATCAGAGGAACTCTAATGTGTTGTAAGAGGGCATCAATGAACCATTCTTTTTTTTGTTCATCTAGGATTTGAAAAGTCAATCAGCCTGTTAAGGTTTTGAATCTTTGATTGAATTTCCAAACAGGTTCGACCACCTTTTGCTTGATCTCTTTCAACTCTGTAATACATTGTGACTCTGAATTGGGTTTCTTGAACTCCACAATCGGTGCATTCTTAAATTGATTTTGTGGCTTAGGCTGTGAAAGTCCTTGAACAAGCTTCATGTACCAGCTCAGTGCGCGATCCCTTAGAGTGGTACTAAACTAGGTTCTTTTGAAAGCTTCATCAATGACATTTTTAATATTCCATAAGGCTTCACATAGGAGCTAGTGTTGATTAGGAAGTCTCATCTCATCTGCCATAGACCTTCCTAGGGTCCCTGACTAAGTATGTGTTGAACTGCTAGTAATAGTACTCTGACGACTCTACTGACTCTGACTATTCTAGTTGCTTAGTGTTGTTGAATCAACAGGAGGGAAACTAGTACTTACTTCAATGGTTTGCGCAGTTTCTAAAGTCTTGAGTTATTCTCGGCGAAGCTTTTCAACTTTCCCTTCCTTTGTCCCAGCAGGTTCTGAATGCTCCTCGTTTGTCAGATCTGTCTCTTCTCCACTATAGAAACCTGTGTCCCTGTAGTTCTTCTTGAACAGGTTCACAAGGTTAACTTCTCTAAACACTCTCCCACTGCGCATATGTCCAGCTTCTGTGTCATTGTCACTATCTGAATTCCTGAACATTAGACTTTCTAGATCTAACCAATCTATTGTATCTTCAAGATGTGGTTCTCATGCAATAGAATCTTACGTCTCAATTTCAGGAATTGTAAAAATTTTCCTCTAGGTCCTTTAAAGAAATATCTCTCATCTTGGTTATATGACTCTACTCTGTCAACGACAAACTTTGTGATGTACCCTCCAATGGTGTTGTCAAACCAGTGATCTATTGCAAGTGATACGGTGTTATCAACTCTCTTGAACTTATTGATCATCTCTGATGTCCACACTATAGGAGGTCTAGATCGGATCTCAAACTGGGTATCTACTAATCTAGCTAGCCACTCATACAGCTCCTGATGGATTCCCCCAAAGAAAATTTTGTGTATATTAGTGAAGATATATTTCTCCAACCAATCCTCTGTACTAAGATTAGGGTTCTTGTTCTGGGCTTCAACAAATTCCTTTTCTTGAACCTCTATCCACTTTTGAGTCTTTGTATTTGATGGGAACCACCTTGACATTCCCTCAAGAAGATTCATGTCCCGACAATGGAACCATTTGTTGGCACAGGGACAGACCCAGGTTTCAGCTCCAAGAGCGCACCAACAAGTCCTAACTACTTTCCCTTTAAGAAACACCTGCGAAGCAGATGCAGTCTCACATGAAGCAGTTATGAGGGGGTTGCAGAACAGAGATGTCTACAACCAAGGGGAATATCAAGTGGGACTAATACACGAACAACAGAACATTCATATATCACTTATCATCTTGAATATACTCTACAGATCTACTTATCAGATCTAAAACAGTAATGCAATCAAAGTATATCAATGATAGAGGCATAATACCAATCACACACAACACAAAATATATGTGGTTCACCCTCTCTCTAGGGCTACGTCCACATAATTGTGCTTTATAATATATTAAGATGAAGCATACAGTTCTTGTCTGTGCTCTTAGCCAATAGATCCTCTTTCTTCTCCTCTCTTTCTCTCCCCTCCCTGTGCACCCAGTTGCAATTTCGATCTTCGCACCTAGCTGCAAATCTTACAATACGAGAAGGATCTCATACTTAGCACTTCTCTCTCACACAACAATAATCTCTCACAACAAAACAAAAATTAGATCGAGTAACTCGAACTTGAGCCAACCCTCTTCCCTCATATGGGTTCTTATTTATACATTACAATCACTTACCGACATCCTTAGGTTGAGACCTAGGTGTTCAAAACCCTAGATACCAAAACCCTAGGTGTCTAAAACCCAAGGTCAACTTGAACCATATTTCCAGGGCTTCACCAGCTTATCTTTCCTTGATTCTCACATAATTCTTTAAGGCATCCAATGGTGGATTTATTTGCTTTATGAGTTGTCCACGATCCTTCTTTATTGTTGATCTGTTATCCTCGATCTCCTCATCCAACAACTTACTTCTCTCTGTCTTTTCTCCTCTTTTTCTCACTTCGACCCAGTAACAGTCACTATGTCTTCCGCAAAGTTCGCATTCTCTGTTTTCTTCCTTGATCTTCACATACTTCCATAACCAAGGGATAATAGCTGGAAAAATGTGCAGTGTAGTACCCTACCAATATAAGGTGAACACCAAGAAGAGATTCGTAGCCACAAGGGAAGGCTTGGAAAGTGATGAAGAAGAGGTAGAGGATCTTCAGGTTGTGGAGGAGATTGAGAAAATATTGCACGTGACATATGAGAGGAAGACGAGAGGTCCAAGAGTGGGAATAGAAGGAAACAATCCTATCCATATCACTGTCAGTGTGGAACCCATAAACCCTTGTGTGACTAATACACCAAGAAGAACACCACCGTTTAGAAAACCGAATTTTGGGAGAATAAAGGCAACAGGAAGTGCATCTACACAAGGAACAACAACTGGGGGATCTAGTTTAGGAATCATTAGTCAAGTATCTAAACCATGCAGAGGTATTAGTTTAGAATTTAGGATGGAAAGACATGATCCCACTATCAGGCTACCAGAATTCAAAGGAGAGGCATCAGAGGACCCTAAGAAGCACTTGTTCATTTGTGAAAATATCTGGGAAGCAAAACAGATCATGGATGAGGACACTAAACTTGTGCAATTAGCTATCATGCTAAGATATCGTGCACTGGATTGGTACATGATTTCAGCTGCAAACATTTCGCTAGGGACAACCAGAATGATTGGAGATATCAAAAAGTTGTTGATAAATGAATTGCAGAAGCCTAGTTAAGAGGATCAATACATGAATGAGATGATATATATTAGACAAAAACTAGGAGAATATGTATGGGAAATTGACCAGAGATTCAAATGATTGAAGGGAAAGATAAATTATGTCATGACATATATGCAACATAGGAATCTATTCGTCAATTCACTACTACCACACTTGAAATACCCTTTGCGACAGTAGAAGTTTCAAACACAGGAAGAGGCTCCACAGGTATCCCTACAACTGGAAGAGAACCAGTATCAGAAGACAGATCCATCCATAGAGGAGATGAAGGAGGATCTAAATAACTTAACATTCCATCTAAACCAAAACAAAGGTAAGGACAAAAGAGAAGTCGTTTGGTGTACCACATCTAGGACAGAAGGACACCATAAGAAAAAGTGTCCAACATTCGCGTAGTACATGGAAACAATAATGCAAAACTCATTGCCAACTGGAGGACTATGGTGTGAGATCTATAAGAAATAGGGGCATGATCCATATCACTGCCCAATGATGCAGAAGTACCAGACAATACCTAAGAGTTCATATTGAACTTTTGCAAGTCAGTAGGCCATGATGAAAAATATTACAGGACCATGGACCTCATGAGGGAAAGAACATCATATGCTTACAGGGTGTAGGAAGAAATGATGTCTGGGAAAGCCGCACCATAGTTTAACCAAGTACCATCCCCATATAACAATGCGTAGCAGAAGTATAACACTGCACAACAACAATATAACAATGTGCAATCGCAGTACAATAACATGCAACTGCACTATAATCCTGTGCAGTATAACCAAGCTCCTCAGTACAATGCACCACAAGGAGATCAAACCTGATACAGAGGTGGAGGAAGCGAAATACAAGGATTTGGAAGAGGTAGAGGATTGGTGGTATGCCACAACTATAAACAACCAGGAGACTATGCAATAGAATGTCCACTTCCACCTTCGGCGTGTATGTATTGTCGTGCATCAGATCATGACACGGAAGAATTTCCTACACTATTAGGGAAGATCAAGGAAAAGAGAAATCATAATGATCAGAATGTTCAATGGATTTAGATGGAAGCAAGGGATGAAGGAAGAAACATCATCATAGTTATGAGGGGAGGAGCTAAGACATGAAATGACGTAGTAAGACAAGATCCAATACAACACCAATTGGTGAAGAAGAATGTTGAACCAAAGAAGCAGTTTGATGTGCATAATGAAAAGGAGATATTCAAGCATTCCAGACAAGAATTTGTGAAGCCATATATTTCATCAACATCAACTGTGCAACATAATAAGAAAGTAACAGCATACAAGATGCCTCCATCGTTGGATCACACCAAAGAAACATAGCCCCTAGGACAAGTAAGTACAATTAAGGGTTTTTTGAAATCTTGTGTTAAACTACTAAATGATCCATCATCTATTAAAGTATTACAAAATATGCTAGAAATATGTCACATATAGGAAGAAGGAAATATAGAACAAAAAATAGTTAATCACCTTCATACAAGGAGGAGAACGAACAAAGAATTCAGATTAAATGCCAACATTGGAGATTTCAACATGGGAGATATTATAATGGATTTAGGATCCGAAGTAAATGTGTTACTCAAGAAGACATGGAAATGTATGGGAAAGCCCACATTAGGATATTCACCTGTTCAGCTGAAACTAGCAAATCAACATAGAGTTCTACCAATTGGAAGAATAAAAGGAGTAAAAGTAGATCTAGATGGAGTACACTTTGAAGTAATAGAGGTAGTGGATGGCACAACACCTTATCCGACATTTATTGGCTTGGATTGGGCATTTGACAATCAGGCCATAATCAACTTAAAGACGAGAAATATGACATTCGAGTCAGGAGAATACAAAATCATTGCGCCATTGGAACCATCTGAAGGGGAAAGGTTTGTAGAACCTACTTTCTTAGACCTGGAGTAAATTAACCAGTTGTACAGAACAACTACGTGAGAAGAATATTATGTGAACCCAACTACAAATGGGGTACTCAGTTGGAGAAGCATCACCTCATGTGTGTTAGACTCAGATATGGTCTTAGAAAATTGGCAACATAGGTTACACGAAGTCTCCACAAGAAAATGCACAAGAATAGACCTCACAGTAAGGTGGGCAGGTATGGAGATAAGGGAATCTCCCGGCTTCCATGGGGTGAATAAATTAGAAGCATTCTTAACACAATACAAAAATGAAGTGTTGGAAAATTAGAGGCTCTTAGCTCTGGATATACCACTCAAGGAAACACCTGCCAGACGGTGGGGTGTGCACAAAGAATCAGTTAAGCACTGGTACCAATGTAAGTGGTTACTATGCATTAGGTTTGGCACAGAATAGGGAAGCGACCAACTACGAAAATATAGAGGATAGGGGGCACCAAACAAACACTTGGATAAGTGAAAAGCGCTATGGAGGATGACACCACTGGAGGAATGAACTCATCATTTTGTTCACACATTAGAAAGGATTCCAACAAACTAGTATACAGACCAGGAATTGCATAGAGGAACTACAAATTGGATAGTATTATAACAGATATTTACAATCACTTTCTCATTTGAGCATGAGAAACCCAACATAGACTCAACACTTAAATGAATCAGAGGGGTGATATTCATTAAAGAACTGGAAGTTGAACTCATGATAGAAGAAGAACAACAAAATAGACAGACAATAAAAGAACTATTGTCATGCTACCATGTGCAGGAAGAAGCACCAGATGAACATGACCCGTGAAACATTCAGATTTTGGAAGTTGAAGGCGAAAGAGAAGTGGAAGGTCCATCACTGGAATCATAATTATTTTTTGTGTCGATCACGGTGAAGAAAGTCAACATTAGGACAGTTGAGAATCTCAAAATGGCCAGCATTGAAGGTTGTTGGGATGAGCAAACAATGGAAAGCATAACATAGTCACTGCATGAGTACAGTGACCTGTTCCCAACAACGTTAACAGAAATTAAAGGCATGGTAGGAGAGCTATATGAAATGAAGATACCTCTCAAAGTTCAGGCAAGACCGATCAAACAGAGACCATACAAACTAAACCCTATATATAAGAAAAAATTCAAAGCCGAAATTGATAGGATGTTGGAGGCTGGAATCATAGAACCTATAGAGGAATATGAATGGGTAAGCCCTATGGTAGTTCAGGATAAAAAATAGGGAGGGATAAGGATATGTTTCGACCTGAGGAAGCTAAATGATGTGTGCCTACATTACCCGTTCCCTACTCATTTCATAGATGAGGTGTTGGAGAATGTAGGAGGACATGAACCTTATTCATTCACTGATGGATTCTCAAGATAACATCAAATCAAGATAGTTGTTACAGATTATTTTCTTCATCCCTATGACCGTTAATGATGTAAACCTATATTTTTCCTTCATAGGGGTCAGTAGCTTGAGTTCCTGAAGAAAGAAGGGAAAAGAATTTTTCCTGAGAAAAGAAGTTGAATTTTCCTTTGTAAAAAACCTATAAAAAAGGAAGTTCGCAACCTGCATTATAGCTAGTGTGCGATAATGCTTGATTCTCATAGGCTGCATCATAGCTAGGTCATGAGGAGTTTGCAGTCTTCTCTACAGGCAGGGTGCGAGAATGCTTACACGTGGGAAAATGAGCGTTTTCTCAAATCTTCTAGAAGGAGAAACTTCCATGGTGAGGTGGCATCCGAATGATTTGGATATTACTCACTTTCATGATTTAGTGGGATCATCCTAACCTCCTCACCGTATCCTCTTCAGCTTATAAAAGGATAGGATCTCTCGTGGAGAAATGCTAAGTTGGATTTGGCTTGGAATTATTAGCTTGGTTAGAGTGGTTTTGAGTTTTTCCTTTGTCAAGATAGATTGTGAATATTATCATATCTGTGCTCTTAGAATTATTGGAGTGAAAGTGTGTGGGGAATGAAGGACAGTCGGATGGGACATTATGACATCAAGGCCATGGTTGTAATCTCTCTTTCACATTTAATATGATACAGTAATATGATTCTTTCCTATAAAGCTTATTGTGTTTTATTGTATGATTCCTTGATCACATACATAGGTTTATATTGAGTTTATGCTATTGCTATCACTTTGGTTGGTTGTGTTCTTTTGAAGGATCATCATTGTATGAGTGTTGGAACAGATCTAGGATGACGATAGCAAGAGGAAGCGACGTTTAAATGGTATGTCATCCATCCCTCTTTAGTTAGTAAATTCAATATTTAAAACTTAAGGAAAGCGTCATGTTCTGGTGTGTTTTGTTCTAGATCCAGGTGGATATAGGGAGATCAATTAGTGTCCACACCTACCGATTTATCCAATAACAAAATTGGTGACCATACTGGGGAATGGATTGTTTCCTAGTTAGTCTAGTTTCCCTTCCTTTGATTGCTTGTTTTCTGGTTTCTGAGTCTGTGGGACATCCATCCAGACTCTCTGGATCTAGAATTTCAATTAGATTCCTTGTCCTTTTTCAAAATTTTCTTTGATTACAGACATTCTCACACTGTACCTCTCTACAGCCTGCGAAAACCATTGATTTTTGCACCCTGTTGTTCGATCCAGTGTGAACTTCTCGCACCCTACCAGTTTCTAGCTTGCAAGAATACCTAATTATCACACTGTACTCTACTGCTAGGCTACGAACTTGTTTGTACACCTTTTTTGGATTAGGTCTTGTCATCTTTTGATGACCCAGTTTTTCTTTGATCAGCTGGATTGAGCTTTTGGACCCTATATTGATATGTTTACATTCTGCTTGACATTCTTTGAGTTGCTTTTAGCCATCTTTTCTTTGTTTGGTTTTGAAGGATTAGTCTCTTTCTTTGAGTGTCTTTCAATTACAAAGTGTGTGTTTTCTTTAGAATTGTTTAGGGAAAGATTAGATTTCTTCTGAATAGTTCTCTTTAAAAGAAAACTTTTAGTTTGGGTTTCTTTGTTTTAATAAAGTTCATTATTTCTTTTAGTGAAATTTTTGAAACAAAAAGATTTAATTTCTTTCTTTATATTAGATTGGGGGCATCCTTGCATTTGAAGTAGAGAAATTGCATGATTCTTGACATTTTTGGTCTTAAATTCTTGGCATGAATCGTGATTCTTGGCATGAATCATGATTCTTGGCATGAATCGTGCATTGGTGTACAGTGCCTTTTTCTCATTTCCTGAGAATCTTGATATTGATGAGTTCAATATATTTTGGGAAATTGTGTATATGGGAATGATAAATGTTTTCTCCTTCTCGTAGCATAGCTTTCATCGAAATCAAAAGATTGCATATTCATCTCTTTGCATAACTTTCGAGTCAGTCAAAACACCATATTGTCCATGCCATTTTCCTTTTGAGTAACAACAGCCATAAAATAAAGTATAAAAATTGATTAGACATTTTTATTTTTTCTAGTAACAAACCTACATTAGATTAGTCGTAGGGCTTTGGAATCCGTGTGAAAGATAACTTTCCAAAGCTGTAAACAAACACAGTATCTTGTGATAGGGAGAGTTAAATCCACTTACTACATTTTGTCCTGGGAAGCCCTTCTAACACAAGGGTCAATCATGAGGTCGCATTGAGACTGGCAGAGTTACTCACCCTGGTTTGTTGGTCTTGGTGTAGGGATTGCGCGTATTATGGGGGTCATTTGAAGGTATACCCACAATGATGAGTGGAATCCTTTCAAGTTGATTTCGGGCTACATACCCTACCCTTGCATGTGGATCGGACTGTCGATTTTTTCCCCAAGTATCACTATGGTAATTGGTAACCTTAGTGGCCTATCTCTCTAGGTTCTTTACACGAGGTGACTGGGGAGGGGCATGTCTTCACGGTACCTAGAATCGATGTTGGCCAAACTCACTCGGGCTCCTTGGAGGGTATACCCACGATTATGTGTGGGAGATTGCACCAAGGTGTAAGTCCATTAAGAAGGTCGTCAACGAAACTTTTCCACCTTCTCTATCTCATCCCCTTATTACATTGTTCCCGCGATGTTGGATTTCACCACCAACTAGTGCGT
Organism: Picea engelmannii; assembly: GCA_009831015.1. Lineage (NCBI taxonomy): Eukaryota > Viridiplantae > Streptophyta > Pinopsida > Pinales > Pinaceae > Picea > Picea engelmannii. The sequence goes on along the minus strand of ML779312.1, from coordinate 833,854 downwards.
TCATTCTGAGAAGGTTTTGTTTTCTTGCTTGATTACTAGATTTTTAGCGTGTGTTGTTTGTTTTCCTTAGAGGACTCTAGATTGGATATTTATTTAATGGCGTCAGTTCCTGGAATGACCAATGAAGGAACCCCTGCTCCCGAGGAACCTTTTTTTTTTCTTTCTTATGGAAACATTGGTCCTCCTCACATCGCTACTTTGAGCCTTCCAGGTCTCACTATTGGATTACCGGTATGGTTGTTTTCCACTCAGGTAATCCTGAATGCAGTTAGTGTTTCAGTCACAAGCACTGCCCCCCAAGAGAATCAACCTCATGTTGATCCTTCACCTTCTTCACCAGTAAGGTCTTCTTCGCCTTCTTCTCTTGCAAGGTCACCTTCCATTTCATCTTCTTCGTTAAGTGAAATTTATGAATCTATTAACCCGGTGAATAAGAAGAAGAAGAAAAGAAAGAAGAAGAAGAAGAAACTTAAGAAAGGATCCAAACTTCCAACCACTGTCAAACATGTTGGAAAACAATCAGTTACTGTTAATCGTGTTGGGATTGTTGATGATGTCAAGATCACCCAAACAACTCGTAAGACCAAGTACCCTTGCAGGATTTGTAAGGGTAGCCATATTCTTAAGGATTGCCTTGGTCTATCCAAGGTTATAGAAGCTTGGTCTACACACCCTCGCCAACCTATGTCATCGAACTCTAAACAACATGTTGATGACCTCCCATAAACTAGTCAAGATACCGTTGAGAAGAAGAAAAGTAGAGTCAAGTTCCCGTGTATGTTATGCAAAGGGAGTCATCTAACTCACCTTTTCCCTCATATGGAATAAGCCTTGAAATTCTTGGGAGACATACTTGTTTCACAGCCTCAACTTCCAGCCGCTTATTGCAAGCTTACTCTTGACCCTCCTATAGTTGATGGAATGATTAATTTGGTTCCCCCGTCGGTCAGTTCAGTTGATCAAGAGGCCAATATGGTCACGTCCTTAATTGAACCAGTTGACGAAGTGGTTGATCCAATCCCATCCTCGGTCGATCCCACTCTCCCATTAGAGAGTGAAACCCAATAGGTCGGTTCATTTCCACCTGTCGACCCCATTCTCTCCTTGGAGAATGAAACCCAAGTGGTCAATCTGATCTCTCCATTAGTCGATCCTACTCTCCCGCTAGAGAGAAAACTTGATACTACCCATGTTTTTCTCATTGATACAGAATCTACCATGCCAAGGGATATTCTTCCTTCTCCCATGGAACCCCCTCTAAGTAATGAGGCCATCCGTTTTGATTGGGGTGTGCTAACTATACCTCGTCTTCCCTCTCACATTCCTTTCCAGATTACAGTGCAGGTTTGTGGTCGGGACATTCCTCAGACGCTGATAGATGAAGGTTCGTTAGTTAGTATTTTTTCCTCTATTGCTTGGCAAGCTTTGGGTTATCCTCCACTTGCATCGGTTACACATAATCTGTTAGCTTTTAACAGAAGAACCAATCAACCTTTAGGGACCCTTCCTCTATTTCCTGTAACTTTCGGGGGGGAAACTGTCTTTATTGATGCCATGGTCGTCCAAGACCCCTTGGATTTTTATTTACTCCTTGGGAGAGATTATGTCTATGCCATGAAAGCTATTATGTCTACTCTTTTTCATGTGATATCGTTCCCTCACGATGGACGAGTTGTGACTATTGATCAAATTTCATTCATTGACCCCAATTGGATTGCCTCCCTAAATGGTTCTTATATGCAGATGGTATCGCCCCCACCACAGGTCAATTATGTGGTGTTGTCCGCCATGGCTTCAACTTCTGATGACTTAGATCCAGTGGTTGACATGGTGATCTCTTCTATAGGGTTGTTAGAGCCTGATCTCTTTACTCCTATCACGACCCTTGACATGGTGTCCTTACAAAGTGTTTTTCTTCCTTCCAGTGAAGACCTCTTGGAAGCCATGACTGAGTTTTGTCCCTTGACATGGTGTCATTTCGGAGCATTGTCCTCTTGGAATCCATGATCAAGAAGAGAGACTTTGAGGATAAATTTTGTGTCTCTGAGGCAACCTCGTTAAAAAATGAAACAGAGGTATTTGAGCATGGTTTTTTTATTTCAAGATCGTTAAAAAATGAAACCACTTACGAGGATGATTTTTTCGTCTCTATGGCAACCTTGTTAAAAAATGAAACAGAGGTTATGAGCATAGTTCATGTTTCTATGTCAAGCTCGTTAAAAAATAAAATAGTTTTCCCCCTCTTTGTTTGAGTCAAGTCCTTCATCTAGTATTTGAAGCTTCATTTCATCCACCTTTGAAGTTGGATGAAAAGAAGCTTGAGGGGCATTGCTTACAGCCTCTAGACTTCACGTTGAAGTTAAAACCGCTAGTTTCTTAAGCTGGGGCTAAGTACCAACCATTCCATGTGTTATGCGTTGGGAAGTCACAAGCATAGTTTTCTATGGTTCAAGATTGTGTAAAAATGAAACCACCTACCTCAAGCATAGTTTCCTCTAGTTCAAGCTTGTGTAAAAATGAAACTAGGTCCAAGCATAGTTTTGTTTAGTTTTTAATCTTGTGTAAAAATTAAAATCTATTCCAAGCATAGTTTTGTTTTGTTTTAAATCTTGCGTAAAAATGAAAACAATCCCGAGCTTAGTCTTTGTTCTTTCTCATGCTCGTAAATACATGAGAATAAGTTACCGAGCTTAGTCTTTGTTCTTTCTCATGATCGTAAATACGTGAGAATGCACCCGAGTATACTTTTATCAATTTTTTGGACTCGTAAAGGTTATACGAAAAAGGAACCCCCTGGAGTTCCCTTTAAGCCCTTTTCAGACTCTCTAAACATGAAAAGATTGTCGAGCGACCTTGTTCTTTTCACACTCATTAAAGTATTTTAAGAAAACGTTTGGTGAGCGATAGTTTATCACTTTTTCGATCTCGTCAAACTAATTTACGAAAAAGGAACTGAGAGAGTTCTCTTTAAGTGTTTTTCAGACTCTCTAAACATGAAAAACCCCTGAGTTTTCTTTCTTTGGACTCGTTTAAAAAACATCGAAAGGCCCATATGGGATTGAATCAATCCTTCTTAGGGTTTGTTAAAAATACTCTGAGGGACTCATCCGAAGGATGAGCTTACATTACAAGCATATGTTATCCTCCTCAAGCTTGCGTAAAAATAAAGAGGTACTCGCTAGAAATGGTGGGGGAAAAATCGGGAAAGAAATGTGTTTAAACCTATATTCTATGGAAGAGTCTCTTTTGAACATGACATCCCTTCACTCACTTTGTGTCTAGGTTGGAAAATCCGCTTATCTCTTGATCATACTCCTTTATAAGATTACAAATTGGTATGTGATCCCTATTTTTGAATTAGTGTTTCCAAGATAGTCATTGTGTCGTCAATATGTTCAAAAAGATGTCCAACCCGAAAAGCCTTCTATTGCATCGGCCATTTCTGCAGTCCTTAAGCCTTATATTATGTCAGCCATCCCTGAGTCAGTCCTGAGTTACTGGTCACTCTGATCTACATCAAATCTTGTTACTTGTTTCGTGTCATTGATGGGGGATACATTAAGGCCCTCCTGTGATGAGTATTTTCCTGTCAACTTCAACTCATTATCTAGGAATTAGACTTAGAAACTAATTGGTACCTTGGAACTTGCATGCCTCAATGGCAGGTTTCATTTCTTTCGACAGTGGGTTTTCATTATTGACCCCTAATCAGGAGATTCTGCCGAGTGTTCAACTTCAGCTCATTAATTCACATTCATTGGATTGTACTAGTGTACCTTGGGAGTCATTGACATTAATGGTGATTTCCCTCGCACTTGTTAATGGTATACACTAATGATTGATAATCAAGTGGTTTCTACCATGTTCAACTTCAGCACATGTATTCACATGGTTAGATTCGTACTATAGAGTGGTGGAGATGAAGACCTCGGATATTTTCTAACAGATCCAAGCTGCGTTGAAGTATATTCAGTGTACTGTTACATAGATCCACATTATATGTTTGGTGGCTATGTTCAAATTTGAAACTTTAACACATAGATCCACAATGTATTTTTGGTGGCTATGTTTAGATTTGATTCATATTGTCATGGATCCACAGTGTATGTTTGGTGGCCATGACTTGCCTTACTTGACATGGATTTTTGCATGTTGTCATTTATGCTTTGGGTCATTTGTATTCTAATTATGGGAATTCCTACCTCAATGATGATATATTATTATACTATATTTCCTTGTTTGTTGGCAGGTTTCCGACCGACTGTTCCTTGTTCCCTACACACACTCGACAAAGTATTTCAACTATCACTCTGTTCTAACTTCATACTTTGGGGGGCTCTCTGTTACACATTATTTTCATCATCCCTATGACCGTTAATGATGTAAACCTATATTTTGCCTTCAGAGGGGTCAGTAGCCTAAGTTCCTGAAAAAAGAAGGGAGAAGAACTTTTCCTGAGAAAAGAAGTTGCATTTTCCTTTGTAAAAACCCTATAAAAAAGGAAGTTCGCAGGCTCCATTATAGCTGGGGTGCAAGAATGCCTGATTATAATAGGCTACATCATATCTAGGTCGCAATGATTTCACATTCTTCTCTATAGGAAAGGTGCGAGAATGTGTACACGTGGGAAAAACGAGTGTTTTCTCGAATCTTCTAGAAGGAGAAACTTCCATGGTGAGGTGGCATCCGAATGGTTTGGATCTTACTCACTTTCATGATTTAGTGGGATCATCCTAACCTCCTCACCTTATCCTCTTTAGATTATAAAAGGAGAGGAGCTCTCATGGAGAAGGTCTAAGTTGGATTTGGCTTGGAATTATTAGCTTGGTTAGAGTGGTTTTGAGTTTTGCCTTTGTCAAGATAGATTGTGAATATTATCAGATCTGTGCTCTCAGAATTCTTGGAGTGAAAGTGTGTGGGGAACGAAGGAAAGTTAGAAGGGACCTTACGACATCAATGCCATGGTTTTAATCTCTCTTTCACATTTAATATGATACAGTAATATGATTCTTTCCTATAAAGCGTGTTGTGTTTTATTGTATGATTCCTTGATCACATACATAGGTTTATATTGAGTTTATGCTATTGCTATAAGTTTGGTTGGTTGCGTTCTTTTGTAGGATCGTCATTGTATGAGTGTTGGAACGGAGCTAGGATGACGATAGAAAGAGGAAGTGACGTTTAAATGGTATTTCATCCATCCCTCTTTAGTTAGTAAATTCAATATTTAAAACTTAAGGAAAGCATCATGTTCTGGTGTGTTTTGTTCTAGATCCAGGTGGATCTAGGGAGATCAGTTAGTGTCTGCACCTACCGATTTATCCAATAACAATAGCTCCAGAAGATATCTACAAGACCACTTTTTCCATAGAATGGGGATCCTACCAGTACAAAGTCATGTCGTTTGGATTGAAGAATGCACTAGCAATATTTTCTAGAGTAGTCATAGTTGCATTCAAAGAATTCATCCACCAGTTTCTAGAGGTATATCTGGATGATTGGATAGTCTATAGTATGTTGAAAGACCATGTAGCAGTGTTGAGGTTGATGTTATAAGGATGTAGCCAGTGTCAGATATCGTTAAACATCAAGAACTACATCTTTCGAACACCCTTTGGGATACTATTGGGCCATATGGTATGCAAACAATGCTTGCTAGTAGATCCTGCCAAGATTGTAGTAATTGTTAATATACCACCACCAAAATTAGTACATCAGTTAAGAGAAACATTGGGACACATAGGATACTACAAGAAATTTATAAAAGGGTATGCGCAGATCACTGCGCCAATGAAGAAATTGTTAATAAAAGACAACAATTTTCAGTGGAATGAGGACTTTCAGCGCATACTGAACACCTTGAAAGAGAAGATGGTAACCGCACCAATACTAGTATTTCAAGATTGGGAAAAGACATTCCATGTGCATGTAATTCATCAACCATAGCACTTGGAGCTATTTTGGTGTAGCCAAGAGAAGGATAATTATACCATCCTATAGCATTCTCTAGTAGAAAATTATCAGAATCAGAGAAAAATTACAATACCACAGAAAGAGAAGGCTTAGCTATCGTCTATGTGCTTTAGAAGTTCAGACATTATTTATTGGGAAAACATTTCAATATGTTCATAGAACATACAACTCTAAAATACCTCGTCAACAAGCCATTGTTGGGGGTGAGAATTTGTAGATGGTTATTGTTGTTCCAGGAATTTGACTTCGAAGTGATAGTCAAACTAGGGAAGTTGAATGCAGGACCTCATCACCTGTCGAGGATCACTAATGGAGAGGAACCTATGAACCTAGAGGATAACTTTCCTGATGCATAATTATTTTTAGTGCAAGTAGCTGATGAATATCTCACAAACATCATTCAATACTTGAGTACAGGGACTACACCACAGGAATTCAACACTGCACAGAAGAAAAATATGGTTTTCAGGGTTGCAGACTATCAATTGATTGCAGGACACTTATATAAGATGGGTGCAGACAACATCTTGAGAAGATGTGTACTAGAACATAAAAGACCTAGGATTTTAATAGAATTGCATGAGGGAATAGCAGGAGGGCATTATGTAGGCAAAACTGTTGTGCAGAAGGTATTGCACGTAGGACTATGGTGGACGACTGTTCACATAGAATCAAAGAACTACTACTAGAGATGTGGCATATTTCAAAGGGTTGGTAAAATGAATAGAAGGGACGTGATGCACATGATACCACAAGTAACCTTGCAGGTATTCGACAAATGGGAAATAGATTTTTTGGGACCAATTAACCCACCATCAAAAAGGTTAGGAGTGAGGTACATTATTACTGCAACAAACTACTTAACAAGATGGGAAGATGCAAAACCAGTAAAAGATTGCAGCACAGAGACAACAACACACTTCTTGTTTGAGAAAGTGATCACTAGATTTGGTTGCCAAATAATTTTGATGAGTGACCAAGGCACTCACTTCATTAACAACATTGTTCAGGCAATGACTAAGGAGTTTGAAGTTTATCATCAAAAGAGTACACCATATCACCCTCAAGCAAATGGAACAATGGAAGCATTTAATAAGATCCTCAAAAATCCCTTGACAAAGATATGCAATGTCAGTAGGGATGATTGGGACTTGAAGATACCAGTAGTATGGTGGGCATACAGGACCACATGAAAAAAATTGACATGGCAGACACCATTCAGACTGGTGTATGGACAAGAAGTAATGGTACCAATTATGCGTATAGAAGCAATTACAAACTTGACAGAAAGAGGCGCAGTACAGGAAAGGATAATTCAGCTGATGATCATGAAGGAAGATAGGATTCTGGCAGGATTTCACCAAGAAGTACATAAATCAAGGGACAAAGATTGGCATTGTAGACACATCAAGAGGACAAATTTCAAGGAGGGAGACTTAGTCTTGGTCTACAATATTAAATCCCTTCAACACCCAGGAAAACTTAGAATGCATTGGTTGGGACCATATGAGGTAAATACTGTCACACATGGGGGATTTGTACAGTTGAAGGATTTAGGAGGAACAAAAATTAGAAGAATGATCAATGAGAGTCGACTGAAGCTGTATAGGGACAGTCGACCCCCTAACACTTAAAAAAAAAAAATTGTGTAGCAACAGAGGGGTTACCATGCCAGACATCAAAAGATAGAGACCACCTAAAAGAGGGGTAGCGCCCTGAAAAGAGAATGTTCATACGCACTCAGAAACGTTAGCATGACGGAGAAAGGACCAATGGTTAGAAAAAGGCAAAAATTGCAGAAATGGTGGGTACAAAAAATAGGCACCAACTGACGGTGTCCATCAAAATTGAATGTCAAGAATGATTCACAGGACAACGCATTAATCACACCAATTGGTGACGTCAAGGGAATTCAATGGAAGGTACATAGGAAGCACCAGCTTATTCAAAACACAACTTGGGTAATGTCTCTGAGAAGTTTCACATGATCCCTATATAAGGAAAGCACGCGGGGATTGGAAGGGTTATTGTGAAATTGAGAAAATCACGGAGCGACGGAATATACAGATAAGAGAGAGAATTTGCAGGAGTTACAGAGTGAACTAAGCTCGACGAAGACCATTTTTACCACCATGGAACCACCCAAGATAAGAGCATCGATCCAGGCCTACAGGAAACCTCGAAGCAACCTGATAGCACCTCAGCAGCCATAGGGAAGAAAACAACAACCATCTTGGCCTACAAAATTCGTCAACTTGGATGAAATCTCGTCGCCCAATATGGAACCAGGGAGCCCCACATTAGTGGTGGAGGAAACCCAACAAAAAACAATAGTGGGCATGGAGATTGATATGTCAGAAGTAGGACAGAGCCAACAGGCCAAGGATTCAGGAAACCTTTCATGCCCTGAAAACCTTGAAGAATCCCCGAGGGTTAATGGGACGGCCCCAAACCAGACAGAAATGGTGGCACTAGAAAATACACACACAACAATGCCAAAGTAGCCATAGGAGGGCATAGTAGAAGATATCACTGGCCAGGAAGAGGCACATGCAAAGGAGACAACAATGGAGGCTGCAACATAGAGTCATCGACCATGGCAAAGGGAAATCTTCCAGTAGCAAGATAACCACACAGACAGGCTCTAACAACCATAGTCTTACCACGCATTCTAGAAGGGGTGTGTGTAGTGGCTAACCTGTTAGGCCATGTGGAAAATCTACGGTACTCAAATCACAATGTGAACGACATGGATAGGTTTAAAATTTTGCAAAGAAAGTTTACCTGGATAGCTTCAGTATAGGACACTTCAACAAACCAATTGTCCAACAAAAATAGTGGGCAACCGAACAGGACAATACTGGGATTCTAAGTCTGTTGGAGATCTCGCACTTTGGAAGGGGTCATGATGTGAACAACTGCGTCAAGCAGCTGATGACAGTTACCCACAGAGGATACCTATGGGTGGAAGAGCCTTTCTCGATAGACGTAGAGCTCATTGTGTATATTACAAGGCTTCCATATTGGGGGGAGAAACCCACGCAGTTCCTCGATGAAGAAACAAAGGAGAAGGAATTGGCTAAGGAAATGAAGAAGACGTATGGCACAGAAAGATGGTCGTGATGAATCATAATTAAGTGCATAAGTGACGCAGAAAATAGGATGGCCACGAAATTCATGGCATGCAAGTTTCTCATGAAATGTTTCAAGGAGGAAGTCCCTTCCAGGGTCGTCACAGCTGCAACATATTGTGTGGAGGGAACTATATTTAGCTAGGCCCCGTACTTGTTGAATATGTTCCTTGAATACTGCAAGGATGTGCAGGACCTGGGGACAAAGTTCCACTACTCTTGGTTACTGATCCTGATCTCCTTGGTCAGATGGAGGGAGCCTAAATATACATAATTTTGTGAGCACTCCACTCATTTCCACACAAAGAAATACCTATCATTGGGGAGCACTTCAGACCCCAAAAATAAAAGTTCAAATGCAGGCATGTTCATAGGGTATTACAACGACCTACAGGAAGGCATTGCCAACACTTAGTGGATTATGCCAGAAGTGGTTGCACAATATCAGGGCATAGCCAACTTTAAAGAGACTACACATGAAATATGGATCCAATCATGAAAGGATCCTGAGAATGAATGGCTACAACTGCGGTACTGCGTCAAGGAAGAATATGTAGAGATGGCCATCAAGGATTGGCAAGATGGCTGGAGAGTTCTAGTTATGAATCAAGATATGTCCATGGACAAGGAGGTTGATGCAGGGCAAGAACGGACACCTACAGGAGACAAAACAATGCCCAAGAAGCCAAATCTAGGTCATAAGTCGACACAACAGAAGAAAGGGGGTGCGCCAAAGAAAGGTGCCTAGGCGGGGAAGAAGAAAAACACCCAAATGTCGCGGGAATAGGAAAAGGAGACTGAGACAACACAGGGGACCACATCAAGTGCTACTTCATAGGATCAAGGAAATACCAAGAGTTCAATCATACACACAGGGGGGTGCACGCAAGAAATCTAAGGTGCAAAAAATTCCACTAGAATATATAATCACCCAGGACGACACAGACCTCGTGGACCAAATGGTCCAAGGCCAAACAACAAAGGATTTTGATGAAGACCAATGTAAAAGGGACAGGATCCAGGAAGAGATGGTCAACCTGAGGTAGCTCCTAGAGCAGATCAGAGAAACACAGAGGGCGGGTATAGGAATAGAGTCAGTCCCTGCAACATCATAGACAGGAGCCAAGGCTGAGTTGAGTGAGCAAGATACGATCCAAACAATAGCACATGCGAGCTCGAATTTTCACATTACACACAACATGTTGCACATGGAAGAAATTGTGGGTTGGACACCCTTGAAATATCTTGCACAAATACAGTTGGTAATGTGGAGGATACCAATGCAGGCGTTATATAAACTACAAGTCAGCGTCGCATAGGTGGTACAGTTGTGCACACTTATAGACGTAGCAGAACTGCAGTAGACGAAGAACAATAGAGAAGCGTTGGAGTTGGTGCTTGAGAAGGTTAAGCTCAAGACCAAGGACAAGAAATATCGCGCGGATAGGCTCGAACAGGGATTAGTTGTAGCCTATGACAAAATTCCAAAGAGTGCGCAAACAACAGAGCCTACGATGACACAGAAAATTGATTAGATTGTGCAAACAATCGATCAATAAATGAAGGAGATCGAGAACCTCCCCGGTCCTCTGGGAACAAGTCATCCCTACCACTCTCCTGGAGGTAAAGGAGGAGAGGAAGCAGGAAGCAGCAGGGTAGATGGAGAAAATGGAACGACAAGTCAGTGCAGCTGCCAACTTGTTTGATAAAGCAACACAGCTATGGACAAAGATGGAGGATGATGAACTAGTCCATCAGTGGGACCACGAAGAGGAAAATATAAGAACATCTATCCAGGACCTCATGTAGAGGCAAAAGATGATGTAGATCATTGAGCACCTCAAGGGAGTACAAGATATGAATAAGCTACAACCAAAACTCATAGATGTGTAGACACAGAAGAAGGGTCGACAAGATCAAATGGAACCTCTCCAAGAGATAGCAGTGGAGGTGATTGTGTAGGAAAAAGAGGAAAAGAAGAACATGGTACAAACTCAAGAAGAGTTCGCAAAGATGATCAATGAGGATATTACAGCGCAAGTAATGGATGCACTCAGAGAAAATACTATGCAGGCTCAAACACAAGCATAGGAACTCAGAGAGAAGTTCCAGACTCTCGCAAGAGCTATTGAAGAAGCTCACAAACTTTAGGTGGCTCGGGATGAGCCATATGTCAATGTTGGGGGCCTGTTGGATGTAGGCCTAGTAAGGAGAAAAGGTTATTTTTGGAAGAGCAGCATGTAAGCAGGAAATGACAGTGGGAAGGAAAATCATCACGTGTAAGGGAAGTAGGCGAGGTGCGTATGCAAGGAAGGCCTAACAACACTAGGGTTAGGGTTTATGTAATGTATTGTAATGGTTGATGAGCCAATAATATAAATAGGTAGTAATTAGAGGAAGATGAGGATCAAAGAACTGACCGAGGAAGAGAGAGTTGTAAGAATTGTACGAGTCAGTAGCTGGTGAGCTGGGGAAGTAGCGAACGAATTGATCCCAAGGGTTAGATCGCAGGCTAAGGATCCTAGTGTGATCTAGTCAGCCTCATATGGATCAGGGATCCTATTGGAGAGAGTAAGACCTAATATTGTAAACACGTGCGGCGTGACATATTACTGAACCATAATAAAGAGCCTGAGAGCCATATCTTTGTGGATGTAGCCCAGGAGGGGGTGAACCATGGTAACCCATGTGTTATGTGAATGAATGTATGCATCTTTATTGATGTTAAATAGTGAATGTTAGATGAATGAATTAACTAGTTAGATCTAGTATTTAACATGCATGAATAGAATGACTGTTATAATTAGATGTTAGACTGAATAAATAAAGAATACAAAATACAACCGTAGATATCCACTCATTCCCGGGGTGCAAGCACCTAAGTATTGCAGCCACCCATAGAGCTACATTGGGTGAGTATGTGCAATACACCCTGTGTGTTGCGTTGTCTTCTGGTCTTCTAGAGGGGATGATAGTTTTAGAGGGATTTTGTTGGGAGCTTATCAAATCTGAACTAGGGTCAATCTATGATAGTAAGGTAGGATCTAAATAACCCATAAAGAATCATAAATAGAAAAGACAAAGACTAACAAAGGGTAAAATCCAACAAGAGATTCATTTTTGGGGATCAATCAGAGACTTCGGCTATCATTGAGGTAAAAAAGACCAAAAAACCCTCACTTAGGCGCTCAAAATGGCCCCAAAAGTTTAGGAACAGAAAAACTGCTAAAAATAGTAAATTGTGAGAAGACTATTTGGAGCCAGTTGGGATAGGTGGGTGGCCATAGATATCCACTTGGAACATTGGTATAATATTTGGTACAGGTTTTGGTACAGGGTTGAGACACATATCTTGTGATGGTATGTTGGTGATCTTGGTACAAGCTTGGCAGAAGTATGTGTTGGTGATGTTGAGCATCTAGTTGAGAGATGTTCTCGGTATATGATCTATGTGAGTAGATCTAGTTTGTTTATGTTTAATATCAATGATGGTGACATGTTGATGATAGTATGTCAGTGACAGTGGAAGTGATAGGTTGGCAGTGACAGGTTTATAGTGATAGGTTGATAGTGACAAGTTGATGTGAAAGGTTGATAGTGAAAGTGACAAGTTGGATGCAGGTTGACCAAGAAATGGTAGTGACATTATGTCTACACTTATATTTTATGGTGGTAGGACAGGAAAAGGAAAGGGGGTTGTAGCCTTCTTCTGGTTGGTGCTAGAGAAATTAGGGAGTTAGAGCTTCCTTCAGGTTGGATCCTGTAAATTAGAGGGTCGTAGCCTCCTTCTGGTTGGAGTTGGAGAACACATGGAGTCATAGCTTCCTTCAGGTTGGATCCTCCTTCAAGATGTAGTTGATAAATCAAGGAGTTGTAGCTTGCTTCATGTTGGAGCCTATAAATAGGGGGTCGATGCCTCATTCCAGTTGGTGCTGGATAATTTGGAAGTTGGTGCTTCCTATTTATGTAATCTTTGATATATCAGAAAAAATTATGTGGTTTTCTCCCATTTGGGTTTCCACTTAAATTATGGTGTATTGTGCATGTGGTTATTTTATGTGATGATATTGATTATGGTTATATGCTCATGATATTTTGAATGCAATCATAAATAATATATTGTTGATAAAGGTGAAGTTTATATATTGTGATTGAAAGTGGTAAAAAAAGTGCTCATATTGATTCACCTGCCACGCCCCTCTTAGTACTCCAACAATATAGGTATCTCCACTTGTATGCATCTTGTATTCCAGGTTTTCACCATTGTCGAAGAAATAAGGCTCAACCTCATTGTGGTTTACGAGAATGTCTTATAATGTTAGTGTTGTTGGGGAAAAACACCCTACGGACTAGCAAATAGAGTTCAGACTTTGCATGCAGATATGACCGAATAGAAATTACTTTCTACCTTCATCCCTAGATTTAAATCCCCTTTTCTTAGTAAATGCATGGAAAGATCAACATACCTCATTACTAGAGTTTGATGTCGATCCTCTGTTGTGCTTGATTACTTGTTCGCAATACTCCTTCCAAAGCTGACCTGCATTCAAGACGAGCAACAACTATGCATGCATACTGCTTATATAATAATGGGTTAGAAATCAAACATATATTGATCAAACTATAAATAGTTAATGAATTGGGACGGAAAAAGAACTTTCTTTATTACTTTGAATGAGTCAACTTACAAAAGTTGACACCGGCCACTACTCCTTGAACCTGATCCTGGGCTCCTCTTCTTCTGTCCTTCAATTGCTTTGCTTTGAATCTCCTTTGGCATAAGGAAAGGCTAAAGGGTTGGGACAATGGGAATACATAAATGGGAAGAGTTCCTTTGCTATATTTTTCCTTTTTCAAATTTGTACCCCTACCCCTTCTTTTATAGGCTAGAAGGAGCTAGGTATTTGGACGAACCCTCGGCTATACATGGCTGGGAGTTTCAGTTAAATCACCCATAGGTTTTTGTTCCATCGGCAGCTTTCCTTTTTTCATGATTTTGTCATTCCACGCTGGCTATTTTGGGTTAGCCAGCATGTACATGCGTGCAGTAATGGATTAGGGAGCATGGGCCTTTATTCAAGAGGATTCTCAAAGAGTTGTTTAGCAGTGTTTTGGAAAAGAATGGATATGAGTTGGCCTAATGCCAGGTAAGCATGTGTGGTGCAATTTAGGGTTATAACAGATTCCCCCTAATGTGTGAGGTCAAAAGAGCATCTGATGGCCGAAATACATTACCAATATTTACTGATGTGTTGAACGATTGAGACCAAGGATCAGGAATCGGGAGGTGTCGTCTACAAAAGAACAAATGTCTCACCGAGGCAGGCATACCCATGCTCGGAATAAAATAGAACCATGGATACCAATCAAATACACTGTAGATCCATGTCAAATAACAATAAAGAGTAGCCGTGAACAATACACAGCGGAGCTACATCCCGAAATCAGAAAGATATACATATAGAGTATCCATCTTCCAGAAGTTGATTCGTCCTGATGGCTAGAGATGAGATCTTCAGAGCTCAAGCAATGACTTCAAAATCTTCAAAACTTGGGTAGGAGTGTAATATGAGTGTACGAATGCACTACCCAGAGGTCTTTGATGATTCATCGGTCATGGACTTGATAATCTTGATGATCAGAGTGAAGGCTTCAGTGATTTCGAACAAGGACTTGATTGGATGTTTAGGATGGTTGGGTATGCGGACAAGAGACATGTTGCAAAGGGGCTGACTCGGGATTACTGACAAACTTCCCTTGGACAACAGCACGACAAATGATGAGACTCAGGAAGCATGTATGTTAAATATAAATCTACAAAGCAAGAGGCAACGCAAACTCTCCATATGTTTGGAAGGATAACCAAATGGTGGAGGACACAACTCTATATAGCAAGAAAATCTTCCTTGGGTCGTACTACATCCCATAGTCTGATGAACAAATGGACAGATGTGCTTTATCCAAGGGCGACTCATTATGCTGCCAATAAAGAAAATACTTTTCCCTTCCTCTTTTTGGGGTATATTTTATTTTTTCGTTCTTTTCAATAATTGTGGAAAAAGAATAAAGGAATATTACGTTACAAATGGAGGAACGAGTATTGCAAACATACAAGTTCAAGTCACAAGGAAAAGACTGATGTTCTAGTAAAATGATACTCAAGAAAAATCCTCCGACGGCCAAAGGTGTTAAGATGCAGAAGCAAACTGCCACAAGGTTGGTGTATAAGGTATGCAAATGTGGTTAATAAAACACACAATGGTAACATCCTTCAATGTAAGTTTAACGAGCCCAGAGAAGGTAAGCTCGGTGGTTTTTCATATTTAGAGTGTCTGAAAAACATAAAAGGAGATTCCATTGGGGTACCTTTTTCGAAGATAGTCTAGTCGGTTCGAAAAAGGGGTAAACTAGCACCGATTAGACGTCGATTCAAAACCATTTTAACGAGTGTGACAAGGACAAGATCACTCATCCATTTTTTCACTTTTAAGGAGTCTGAAAAAAGCTTAACTATGGACTCCGTCAAGAATAAGGTCACTCAGCGATCTTTTCAATTTTAGGGAGTCTGAAAAGAGCTTAACTATGGACTCCATGGTGGTTTCTTATTCGTAAGTTTAGTCCCTCAGGCCCAAAAAAGGGATAAAATTATACCTGAGAGTACTCTTCTATAGAGATGAAGTTCCATAGAGTATACCTTTGTTCGTACAATTGACCGTCCAGATCGAAAAAGGGGTAAACTACTGCCGGACAGACGTGACTTCAAATTTCAGTTTAATGAGCATGAAAGGCCACAAGATCGCTTAGCAATCTTTTCATGTTTAGAGGGTCTAAAAAGGGCTTAAAAGGAGACCTGTTGTTTTTTGGGAGTCCTGAGGATGAGACCAAGAGCGAAGAAGAATCATGAAAATGAGGCTCAAACTCATATTCAGGAAAGCCTATAAGGACTCTTGAGCCTACAGTGTTTTAGAAATGGCATGGACACCATAATGCAACCAGGACCTACCTAGGGCATCCATGTTCTGGTAAGCTCTACTGCTAAGTTACAACACTTCTAAAGAAGATATGATGGTTCCATGTCACAACCTGATGGGATCAATCCTATGGCAGAGGAAAAAGGCAACGAGGTACAAAAGTCGGGGAAATAACCTAACCTATATGCTCAAGTTGATTCTTGGAAAAAATTTCATGGACCGTCAAAATTTTCTCAGAACTCAAAAAAAGTGTCCCAATACCCGATCAAATCCCTCCCATATAACTCTTTAATCACTCTAAATGGTTTTTGGTATAAAGAAATTGATAAGGGAGGCCAAAAAAATGACAAAAAGAGGCCAAAAAGTCTATAAATAGAATTTGGCAGCTCATTATCACCATTGTTGATTTGGAAATTGACTCTGGAGCCAAAAGACCCCCTTTGCTAACAACGGTGATTTCGGGAGCTACAGTGGACGAAACGAAATTCCGCTTGGACCAAGTAAGTACAAACTCCCCTATCTAGCTATTCAATTCTTTAATTTTGCATTTGCTTTCATTTTTTGGGTGGGCGTTGACATTTAAAAGGTCGGCCCTAGGTACATACGGGCTGTCTCTGGACAGGCCACATGTACACTCAGGTAGAGTAAAGTCTACCTGCATGTACACGCGAATTTCACCTCTACAGCTCGCGTGGACACCCCTTTTATAGCAAAAAAGAACTAAAGATCAAGCACTGACCCTCCTAAACTTTGTTGTGTTGGCAAGATGTATGTCCAGTGGAGGGAAAGGAAGCGTGAAGCAATTATTAGTGAGTTGGTTGTGAGAGATCTGAATGTCGTGGCTGTGTTGATGCAGTGTGGTTTACTTAAGTTATTCTTGTGTCCATTTATGCGAGTGCAACCAAGGCTACTGAATGCCTTGATTGACTACTGGAACCCTGATGCAGAGGCCTTCATGCTAGAGGGGCAATCACTGGTGCCCACCACTAAGGATATCTACTTTTTGACTGGCCTCTCAAGGAGAGGGGAACCAATCAACTTCAGGATGTTTCCTGTGGGGCCACATAAATAGCGGAACTGATAGCCGAGCACTGTGAGGTTGGGAAAAACCATGTGAGCTCCCAGGTGCCCATCAGTAAGATCACTAACCTATCACTGCAAGCGATATTATTACTGATTGGGCGGATTACCGGTTTAGCAGCCTTGCATCAGGCGTCTCACGCACAGATGAAATGTGCTATCCAGTGCTTGAATGCATAATTTTTTTACTGTAGTACCACACTACTTGAGTGTATGAAGAGGCAATTGACAGATTGCCGACAGTGGACACAGAGGAACTTCGAATTCAAGACAATTTTGTGTTAATTCTTCTTTGAGAGAGTTCAGAGCTTTAGTCCTTGGGAAGTGGTACGAGGACATCAGGCCTCTTTCCCTGCAGTATGTAAATGGGCAGTATTACTGCCGTGACAGGGTGGTGGAAGGACCAATGAGTCCTTCGATGAAGACTTCTTTGTGTGGATGTCACAGCAAATCCCTGTGATCGAGGATTACCCATATGCAGGGATAGACTATTCTAGAGATCCTGAGATACCCGTGCCTCCTGGTGAGGAGTGAGGGGAGATGGGTAAGTCTCCACCTTTGTAGTTGTTTTTGTTTGCATATGTAATTTTTATGTCATTTTTGTTATATATATCATTTTTTTGTATGCTAGAGTATTTGACGGGTATACGTTTGTTGCATGTAGATGTGGGACCCGTGCGACTTGCCGATTATGTACGAAATAGGCATCGTCCTTGGCCAGAAGCCACAGCTGCTGTCGGGGGACCAGCAGTAGCAGGGAACCTCCTAGCTGGGGAGGCTGAGAGGGTCCTTAGACGAGTTGAGCAGAACTTCACTGCACTCACTCGCACAGTCCCAATGGCAGAGATAGAGGACCTGCCGCCATCCATGGAGCCTCATGTAGTGGGCGCCCCTCAGACGTGGGTCTGATTGTTTAGGTGTTTAGCCCATGCTGTGGACTATTATAATAGGGCCCATAGGCCCTGAACCTATTTAGACTTTTTACGTGCCACGAGCACTATTTGTATATATTTTTTGAGGGCATAAGCCCTGTGACTCGTTATTAGTCCCATTTTTGAGGTGTTTTCTTCCATCTATGTACTCTGGTTATTTTATGATGTTATATATGGTTTTTTGATCTTTTGTGTCTTATGGATCATGTGTGCAAAAATGTATTTACATGCTTATGTCGATGTTCTTTCATATGTGTGCAAGATGCCAATATAAAATTTGATTAGCTAGAGTATCTGTAATTTGGTTTAATCTCCTAGGAACATGAAAATATGTAATATAATCAAAGTTTCATTCTAAGAGACGTACCCTAAGGAATCGTCGGTGTAAGGTTGGATCATGAACCCGGTATACTCTATTTAGCTGAGAGACAACTAGTTGAGTGTCGATATAGACTCGGAGATGAGAGATACCCAATGACAAAGCGTCACGAAGCAACTCAATAACTGCACTATACTCAGTGACATTATTTGTGGTGTCACCTAAGCATATACCTCCGGAAGATAACAACTGGCCCTGAGGTGTAAACATTACCCAAGTTGCAGAGGCAAGCCTCCAAGTGTGCCAACTAGCACCGTCTGCATACCCAACGAACACCTCGGAATCACTTGACATATGCCATATTGACGAAAGATAACATCAATGACACGTCCATAACACTTAAAAAAAACTAAAAACTAATAGTACAAAGACTATACATATGTTACAAAAAGTTACCCACAGTGACCTACCTATGAGTAATACTTCTTGAGGTAGAGCCCATTTCTAGGCTCCGCCAAAGAATTCCCTTCAAAATCAACCAAGCAATAAGCACCCTTTTTTAATACCTCTCTTATGATGAAGGGTCCGAACCATATGGGTTTGAATTTTCCTGCCCCCAGGGGGTCCTTATCTTGGTCATAGACCAGGACAAGGTCACCTTCAGAGAAAATCCGAGGATGAATGGACCTATCATACTAACACTTGACCTTATGTTTGTGAGCCTCGTTGGCCAGGGCTGCATCACAATGCTGCTCATTGAGCTTCTCAAGGTGCACTAACCATTCTTCAAGTGGAGAAGTGTTTGGAAATAATTGTACTGCCAATTTTAGAGATGGGATCTGACATTCGATGGGCAAGACTGCTTCCAGACCGTAAACGAGTTGAAAAGGTGAGAAATCGGTTGCATTCTTAACAGATGTTCAGTAATCCCATAATGTTGAGTATAACATCAAATGCCAATTTGAATTGGCTGAGTTGATAGTTCGTTGTAGAATAGTCTTAAGAGTTTTGTTTATAGCCTCTACCTGCCCATTGGCTTGGGGGTAGTAAGGTGATGAATGGTCTTGCCGCAAGCCAAGCTTTGATGTTAATTTAGTCATCATTTGGTTCTGAAAGTGACTGCCATGGTCAGTGACAATCTCTCTCGGGACGCCGAACCTTGCTATAATCTGGTTGAATAAAAAGAGAGTTGCAGTCTCTCCATCATCTTTTAACATTGGCATAGCTTCGACCCACTTAGTGAAGTAGTCTACAGCTACGATGATATAGCGGTGCCCCCTTGCTGACGGGGAGTTACAAGTAGTGTAATCAATCCCCTAGTTGGTGAAGGGACCAACTGTGATGATAGGAAACATAGGAGTGGGATGTGCCCTCATATTCCTAGAGAATAATTGACACAGATGGCACTTCTTGACTGATTCTATACAATCTTTGATAAGTGTCAGATAGAAGTAACCTGCTCGTAGAATTTTTTGGGTTGTTGCCAACCTAGACAAATGACCACCACAAGATCTGGTATGTCAATCATTGTGCACGATGACTGCCTCCTCATGTGTGAGACATCGACGTAAGATGCGGTCTACACTGCTCTGATACAACGTATCACTGAGTATGAGATAATTCTTAGCCTGATGGCATATACGTCGATGCTCATCACGAGAAGCAGAAGTGGGGCACTTCAAAGTATGTAGATAGATAAGTATATCTCTGTACCAGGGATCTGAAGATGTGATCAAAAACATATCTCCCCGGATAGGCGATTCTTTAGGCACAATGTCACCTAACTCAACCGGAAGTTTCGAAATAAGCTCTGCGAAGACCAATGACTTTTTGGAATTGGCTGAAACGAAGTCTAAGTCAAATTCCTAGAGGATGATTATCCATCTACTAATTTTTCCTCCTATAACCCGTCATGTCAACATGTACCGGAATGGATTCATGACAGTAATGACGGTGGTCTTGCGAAACAGAACATAATGACAGAACCATTGAACAACATGAACTATTTCCAACGCAAGTTTTTCGATATGAGAATAAGTGAGTTCTGGTCCTACAAGGCCTTGGCTCAGGTAATAGATCACGTATTATGAGAACGAATCATCTTCCTGAACTAAAACCATGCCAATGGTTGACTATGCGGCATCCAGATGTAATAAGAAATCTTTGTTATAGTTAGGTGGTCGTAGCAGAGGTGCAGTTGTGAGGGCATGTTTTAATGCATCAAAAGAGCATTGAGTGGCTTCATCCTAGAAAAAGGGAACGTCTTTCTTCAATAAATGCATAAATCCCTTGGTGATTTCAGCATAGTTAGCAAAGAAGCATCATAAAAAGTTTTCCTTGCCTTGTAGACTCTGAAGTTGAAGGATTGTGCGTGGGTGGGGGAACTGGATTATTGCCTCCACCTTGAGGGGATCGACCATGATCTTTGTTGTTGATACGATGAAACCTAACAAATGTCCTAACGTTACGCAGAAGCTGCACTTGTTTGTATTCAAGAGAATCCTAAAGTAGCGGCAGCATTCAAAGATTAGTCTAAGGTGTGTGGGATGATCCATTCTCTTACGAGATCACGATGCTAAATCATCTAGATAGGCCTCGACTATATGCTTGAGATCATTAAAAGAAAAAGACATGGCCTGCTGGTGTAACACACCCACTACCATAATCATATTTTTCTTGACTTCTGCAGAATCAGAGCCCTTGAAATATCTACGGAGGCCTAGCATAAGCTATCTCTCTCTCTCTCTCTCTGCTCCCATGTGATCGCGGGTCATGATCACAGGTCAAATAATCATGGCACCTCTTTGTATTTCGCGCCTCGGTGCTACAGGAATGTCGAATTGTTTGAATCTGCAACCGTCGAACCCCGACAGGGCTAGCGACTGGCCAATAGGGACGAATCCCAACAGGGTTAGCGAATGGCCAATAGGAACGGGCCCTGTCATGTGGTTGAGTGGAGTATAGGTGGCAAGAGGGAAGCATGACACGGAGGGAAACGTGACAGGAGACAGGTCCCACTTCACACGCCACACCATTTCGGAACCCCCCCCCCCCATTAAAGGCAGAATGGCAAGGGGGGTCTGGAATTCGCTTGAGCACCGTTGATCAAGGCGAATAAATCCTGACCGTTCAAGAGTTACGCGTTTGATTCCAAACCCCCCCCTCACCGCTAAAGGCAGAAAAACAAGGGGGCTCTGGAATGAAGCCTCAGCCATAGATCTGGGCGGGTGGACTCTGGCCATCCAGATCTTCTCGCCACTTACCCTAAGGGGCATTCGTGCCCCAACTTAAAGTCAACATCTCTTCCTCACATCTGATGGTCATTATAGACCCTGAGATCCTCCGAAAGAATCTCGTCTGTTTATCGGGACTTATCATCACGAGAGTTCGAACTCTCGACTCTAGGACTCCCGAATCCTCGATCCCCAGTTTCTCGATGTGGTTAATCTCTCGACACGTAGCCTCCTTAAATCAGACGGTCCAGATCTGTCTCGTGGTTTCCACCCTAGAAAGTCCCGATCTCTTGTCACCAGAACTCCCGAGTTCGTGATTCCCAATTTCTCAAAATGGGAAATCTCACGACACGTGGCCTCCTTAAATCGGATGGTCCAGATCTGTCTTGGGGTTTCCACCTTGGAAAGTCCCAATCTCTTGTCACCAGAACTCTCGAGTTCACGATTCCTGATTTCCCAAAATGGGAAATCTCACGACACGTGGCCTCCTTTAATCGGACAACCCAAATCTACTTCGAGGTTTCTATCATGGAATGCCTCGATATTTCGTCACCAGAACTCCTGATTTCTCGATTCTCGATTTCCCGAAATGGGAAATCTCATGACACATGGCCTCCTTTAATCAGACGACCAGAATCTACTTTGGGGTTTCTACCATGGAAAGTCTCGATCTCTCATCACCAGAACTCCTGAGTTCACGATTCTTGATTTCCCGAAATGGGAAATCTCACGACACGTGGCCTCCTTAAATCAAACGGTCCAGATCTATTTCAGGGTTTTCACCCCTATTCACTGGGGGTTTAACCCTCGGGTATCTCCTGATAGATCCAACGACTGTCGGGTTTTCCAGCCGAGATCTGACGACTCAGATAGGTTCCTAACTTGTGTGCTCTCCCACGACTCCCTGGATGTGGAAAGATCAATGGTCCGGATGCTCTCATGGATCTTGGGGATCTACGGTCCCGACCTCTTTCGCTACCCATGAAGACATAGAAAGTCACAGGGGTAAGGAACTTAACATCATACTTTCTCCTACCAAATCTAATGGTCATGAGTGACCACAGATTTCCCGACGGAATCTCATCCGTCGATCACCACCTATCAAGGTTAAGGCACTTAACTTTCCAGCTTCTTTTTCTTATCTGACGGTCGTGAGTGACCACAGATCTCCCGACGGGATCTCGTCCGTCGATTCGATACTTATCAGGGATTTCTTAAGGCCTTGCGCCTTCACGTCCTCCTTCCAGGCTCTTGATGGGATTTTCCAGAAGGGTATCTCTATGGGGAGGTTTACCCAGGGTACTATCTGAGGCAGATAAGAGTATCGCTCTCCCGAGAACCAGACGTGAAGTCTAAATTAGATCAGTACACATATAAATAACGATTTATGATAACATAAGCCATACATAGTCTTTCCATATAAACATACAACTACTAGTACTGATCAAGACACCATACAGACATTCTTATAATGAAATCATTCAAAATTTCATAGCTTATGATCATAAATGTCAGAATACATATATTTCAAGATGCCAAAGGCAAAACACTTATCAGAAAGTAACACCAGGGGTTATGCAACTGCTAAGATGGGTGCTCGTTTCCACCCAACCGTAGGCTCAACGACTCCTAGAGGATTTACCACTAGCCACCCCTGAGCTGAGACCACGATGTTGTGAGACTGCGTCTCTATTTTCCAGTGACCAGGAGCGAAGGTTACTCTCCTTCCTCTATGTTATCACTCACTCTGCATATCGCTAGAGTTATCTTTCTCCCCTCACGTCTACCCCCAATCACTTATCCCCCATGCCTTAACCTCTTGTGAGGTTGTGTGTGGCGCGATTTCCCTCGCGCTGGTCAGGCTTGACGGCTCTACAGATGGGCGGTTCACCTCCCATCCCTCATTAATTCCTGAGGAGCCATCTACCTACCAGCCTGTGAGACATTTAATTTGGGGCCAGCGAGCCGCTTTTGGTTCTCAGGGCCAGTGAAGTCCAAATACGGTATTGTTTTTCGGTGGAAGTTAACGCCACCTTTCCAGGTGCCTTCCACCGCCTTTCTGCAGCCATCGTGGTCTCTTTTTCAACATATCCCCTCTCAGTAGTCCTGCAATATAAATTCATAATATTATTCACATTCATCGACCTTTTCCACAGGGTCCATTCACATCACATATTCACATTTCTAAGTTTGCCACAGTTCTTGTCCAGTCTAGTTATTTTTACAAACTGGGGGAAACAGGGTGTTACAATTCCCTCCCCCTTAAAGGAGCATTGTCCTCGATGTTCCATCTATCAACATGTCATGCATGTACAAATGTAAACAAAATCGGATATGCATATTTCATGGCATCCTCCATTTCCCATGTAGCCTCATCTGGGCCAAAATGTTTCCACTACACCTTGACCTGTGCAATGGTTCGGTTCTGGAGCAGGGCTTCCTTTCTGTCCAATATGCATTGGGGTTCTGGTAGAAATTATCCCTCCGGTTCCACCTAGATCACAGACTAGTCAATTATATGATTAGCATCATGTACATATTTCTTTAGTAATGAAACATGGAAAACATTATGTGCTTTTACTGTGGGAGGAAGTGCTAGCCGATAGGCTACAGGTCCCACTCTATCTAGAACCTCAAAGGTTCCACAAT
The DNA here is from genome assembly GCA_009831015.1 of Picea engelmannii. NCBI lineage: Eukaryota > Viridiplantae > Streptophyta > Pinopsida > Pinales > Pinaceae > Picea > Picea engelmannii. The sequence goes on along the minus strand of ML779312.1, from coordinate 809,566 downwards.
ATCGGGGTGCCAACTTGGCACAAGATTCCATTTTCAGGGAACTCTTCTTGGGCCTAACTCTTAGATATAAATGATCTCTCGTTTTGAACTCTCTTGGAGTTCTCTTTTGATCAGCATAACTTTTCTGTCTGTTCTGAGCGACCTTCAGATTTTGTTTTATCTGAGTCACTTATTGTTCCATTTGTTTCAACATGTCGGGTCTAAAAGAAATCCTATTTACAGGATTACCCCAGCTGACTGGAGTATTACACAGCCTACCATAGAGGACCTCAAAGGGACTCATCTTTAAGGATGCTTGGTAGCCATTTTTGTAGGCGAATTCTACCAATGGCAGGTAGTCTTCCCATTTCCTGGGTTGATGCATTACATGCATCCTTAACATATCCTCTAATATTTGATTCACTCTTTCTGTCTGTCCATCGGTTTGAGGGTGATAGGTGGTGCTAAACAACAATTTGGTTTCTAAACCATCCATCAGTGATTTCCAAAAATTGGAAGTAAATTTTTGTGTCTCTGTCAGACACTATCTCTTTCGGTATACCGTGTAGTCTGAATACCTCTTTCATGAATACCTGGGTGATATCTATCACCTTGCAGGTTGATTTGATGAGGATGAAATGAGAATACTTTCTCAGTTTATCCACCACTACCATAATGGTGTCATTCTGTTTGGTTGAAGTTGGCAATCCAGTGATAAAATCCATGGATATGGTTTCCCATTCCCATTTTGGGATGGGTAAAGCTTGCAATAGTCCTACTGGGTGTCGATGTTCTTCTTTAACCTATTGTCACTCTATGCATCGGGCCAAATATTTGGTTGTGTCTTTCTTCGATCCCGACCAATAAAATTGTTTTCGGGTGGCAGTGATCATTTTCTGGTATCCTGGGTGACCAGTATATGGTCTTTTATGTAGTTCATCCATAATGAACCTCTTCATGTCGTCACAATTTGGAACATACAGTTTATCTCTGTAAGTGAGCAGACATCCTTTGGTCATCTGGTAGCCTTCATATTTTACTCCAGTGGGTTCTTGTTGTAGGTACAGGGTCACAGTCTGAACGAAGGGATCTGTCTCTTATGAATTTCTGACTATGTTCTTGACATCTGTCTCGGAGGTACTCACCTCTACTAGGTGAATTGTTTTCATGCTTCTGCTAAGGGCATAGGCCACCCTATTTTCTTTCCCTTTAATGTGTTTAATTTCAAAAGCAAATTCGCTAAGGAGAGCCATCCATCTAGCTTGTCTAGCATTGAGCTTTGGTTGGTCAAAAAAATATCGCAATCCACAGTGATCTTTCATAAGTACAAATTTTCTTCCCAAGACGTAATGCCTCCACATTTTCAAGGCATGCACTATGGTATCCAGTTCTAGATCATGAGTCACATAGTTGACTTCATGTTCGTTCAATTTTCGGGATTCATAGCAAATCACACTTCCTTTCTGCATAAGGACTCCTTCGATCCCTTCCTTACAGGCATCTGTGCACATAAGGAAGTCAGCTTCTAGGTCAGTGATTTTCAACACGGGTGCATGGGTCAGTAGATGTTTCAGGGTTTGGAATCTTTCTTCACATTTCTGTGTCCACAGAATTTTTTTCCCCTTCTTCTAGAGGGCAGTGATTGGACAACCAATCTTGGAGAATCCTTTTATAAATCTGATATAGTATCCTTCTAATCCCATAAAGGATTTGATGTCTGAAACATCCTTCGGGGCAGGCCATTCCATGATAGACCTGATCTTGTCAGGATCTACTGCTACCCCTTCCTCAGACAGAACATGTCCCAAGTAATGTATTTGCTTCTGAAAGAAGTCACATTTGCTTAATTTAGCATAGAGTTGATGCTCTATTAGCACTTGCAGCACAAGTCTAAGATGCTCTTCATGTTCTTCTCTATTCTTAGAGTAGATTAATATGTCATCAATAAAAACTAGTACAAATTTATCTAAAAATTTACTGAGTACATTGTTCATTAAGCACATGAAAGTGGTAGGGGCATTGGTTAACCCAAATGGCACTACCACAAACTCATAGTGACCATACCATGTCTAGAAAGTAGTTTTATGGATGTCTTCACCTTTGATTCAGACTTGATGGTATCCCGACCTCAAGTTAATCTTTGAGAAAATAGACGCACCTCCCAACTGATCGAATAGATCATCGATCTTGGGAAAGGGGTACTTGTTCTTTATGGTTACTTTATTGAGTTGTCTATAATCTATACACAGTATAAGGGTGCCATCCTTCTTTTTCACAAACAGGACTAGTGCTCCCCATGGGGACACGCTGGGTCGAATACAACCCTTATCCATCATTTCTTTCAATTGCAATTTGAGTTCCACTAACTCAGGTGTGCTCATCCGGTAGGGTGTCCTAGACACCGACACCACTCCTGGTGAAAGTTCTATCGAGAAGTCAATGTCTCTTCTTGGAGGTAGGCATGGTACCTCTTCCAGAAACACATCTTTGTATTCTCTCAGGATAGGGTGATCATCAGGGCTTGGTTTATCACCTTCGATTGTTTTCAACACCTGTATTGCATATAGGGGACATCCTTTTCGGCAATACTTTCTCATTTGCAGGGATGATATTTGCCTCACCGAGATAGGTTTTCGGATCCCTTGAAGGGTTATCCTTCTCCCTTCCTTACTTACACACTCCAAGGTTTTATGGTAACAGTCCAGTATAGATTTATGCGTGGCTAGCCAATCCATACCAATCAACAGATTGTATGATCCTAGGGGTAATACGTTAAGGGTTGCTTGGGTGGAGAATTCACCCAACATTAATTAGCAGGCTGGCATGACCTCTGCTACCCTTCTTTTGGTGCCAGTGGCTAACTGTACCAACCATGGCTTGGTTTGTTTTTGTGGCTATAGTTTACACTTATCAACCAATTTAGGGGCTATATAACTCAAATTTGAACCAAGGTCAATCAAAACAAACACCAGATGGTTGAAAATCATACCTTCTATTTCCACCATTGAAGCTTGGTGGTCAGCTTGGTTATTATCCAATGCTGCATAAATCTGCGGCACACTCCTTGCCGCATCATTGATTGTGGTAGCTTCCTGAATGTTATAAAATTTCCTACTGCTCTGTTGTCGGTGTGGAAAGTCTCTCAAGAGATGCTCTTCTCCGCAACCCCAGCATTTCAAAGGTTCTCTCTTTGGGTTATCAATCTTTACTGGTATAGGTCCAAAAGTTTTATTTCCGTCCGATGAGGGAAAGTTCTTCTGGAGTACACTCCGGGCTGGAAAGTTCATTCTGGGGTTCTTCTTGTAGTTCTTAAATCCTGAGGATTTGATCCCCTTTTTCTGAAATCTCGAACCACTCTTTTGTTTCCAATCTCCATGAGACTCTACCCGATGTCCATATTGTTCATGACAATATGTTGCCTTTCGAATAGTGTCTTCTAAGGTCTTCGGCTCATCAAATTCAATTCTGTTCTAGTATTCCTTGGGTAGCCCACTGATGAAGCGTTGCACCTTCTCCTTCTCTGCTTTGATGTAGGGTACATATCTCAATAAGTCAAGGAATTTGTTGACATGTTCCTCTATAGTGAGTTCCCCCAGTTTGAGTTCATAAAACTCTTTTGTCTTCTTGTCGAAATATTTTTCCGACAGATACTTCTTCCGGAAGTATTTCTCAAAATGTTTCCAGGACAGGTCCTCCTCATGAACCCCTTTCACATTCTTAGGATCTTCCCACCAGAGGGAAGCTTTTCCGTTCATATTGAAAATGGCCACTCGGGCCTTCAAATTCTCTGAAAAATCATGGACTCTGAAATATTTATTCAGTCCAAGTAGCCAGGCCTCTGCTTCCCCTCCCTTCTTTATCTCACCATCGAAGGAGGGAGGCTTGGCCTTTTTGAATTCCTCAAATTTATGACCCTTGGAAGTCGTGTGCTTCTTCTATTTTCTTCGAGAATAGGAACTAGTCCTGCTGCTGGAAGAGCCTTCTGAATCACCAACTTCCTTCTCATAGGAATCTTCTGGCATTGGTCCTTTACCTCTAGGGTGGACCTTCCTTGAGGTGATCCTCTCAGTATGGCCACTGATATGACCAGGTTTCTACATCTCGGGTTCATGTTGTATTTTTCGTTGTAGGTCGGATAACCTCTGCAGTAAAACTGCATTAATTTCAGTTTTCTTTTCTTGTTCTTTCATCATCCTTTCATTGTCGTCCTTGCATCTTTGTAATTCAACCATGAGACTCCTCACAGTCTCAGCTAGATCTAGAGGGGTCCCTATTTCTCTTCTTTCATCAGACTCTTCGTCTCTATTGTGGGAGCCTTCTCCCATCTCTTGGTGAGTCACCATTCTCTGCGTTTGTAAATTCCCGTGGCTGATCGTCCGCTTGGGTGAAAAGACAAACGCTGATTATTAGTCAAGGGTTAGATACATTTTTATAACCGGCGCATAAATTCATAACTCTTTCACATGCATACATAGTCGGGTTCTCGTTTCCAAGTTTTGATCCTGGATAAGAGAGTTAAGTTAGCGGGTTACTCCTCTTAGGAGTGCTTTGAACAAAGCTTATGCACAACTCATTCATGATCCCAATCAGGCCGAGTGTTGTCACCATGCTCTAATACTGATTTGTAACACACCCACTACCATAATCATATTTTTCTTGACTTCTGCAGAATCAGAGCCCCCGAAATATCTACGGAGGCCTAGCATAAGCTAGCTCTCTCTCTCTCTCTCTACTCCCATGTGATCGCGGGTCATGATCAGAAGTCAAATAATCATGGCACCTCTTTGTATTTCGTGCCTTGGTGCTACAGGAATGTCGAATCGTTCGACTCTGCAACCATTGAACCCCGATAGGGCTAGCGACTGGCCAATAGGGATGAATCCCAATAGGGTTAGCGAATGGCCAATAGCAACGGGCCCTGTCGCGTGGTTGAGTGGAGTATAGGTGGCAAGAGGGAAGCATGACACAGAGGATGACATGACAAGAGATGGGTCCCACTTCACATGCCACACCATTCTGGAACCCCCCCCCCCATTAAAGACAGAATGGAAAGGGGGGTCCAGAATTCGCCTGAGCACTATTGATCAAGGCGAATAAATCCTGACCATTCAAGAGTTGCGCGTTTG
>ML779312.1:768526-804455 GCA_009831015.1 Picea engelmannii | reverse complement strand
GAATGAAGCCTCAACCGTAGATATGGGTGGGTGGACTCTGGTCGTCCAGATCTTCTCGCCACTTACCCTAAGGCGCATTCATGCCCCAGCTTAAAGTCAACATCTCTTCCTCACATCTGATGGTCGTTATAGACCCTGAGATCCTCCGAAAGAATCTTGTCCATTCATCGGGACTTATCATCACGAGAGTCCAAACTCTCGACCCTGAGACTCCCAAATCCTCGATCCCTGGTTTCCCGATGTGGTTAATCTCTCAACACGTAGCCTCCTTAAATTGGACGGTCCAGATCTGTCTCTGGGTTTCTACCCTGGAAAGTCTCGATCTCTCGTCACCAGAACTCCCGAGTTCGCGATTCCCAATTTCCTAAAATGGGAAATCTCACAACATGTGGCCTCCTTAAATCTGACAGTCCAGATCTGTCTCAAGGTTTCCAACCTGGAAAGTCCTGATCTCTCGTCACCAGAACTCCCGAGTTCGCGATTCCTGATTTCCCGAAATGGGAAATCTCACGACACGTGGCCTCCTTTAATCGGATGACCCGAATCTACTTCGGGGTTTCTACCATGGAATGCCCCGATGTTTCATCACCAGAACTCCTGAGTTCTCGATTCCTGATTTCCCGAAATGGGAAATCTCACGACACCTGGCCTCCTTTAATCAGACGACCCAAATCTACTTCAGGGTTTCTACCATGGAAAGTCCCGATCTCTCGTCACCAGAACTCCCGAGTTCACGATTCCCGATTTCTCGAAATGGGAAATCTCACGACACGTGGCCTCCTTAAATCGGACAGTCCAGATCTATTTAAGGGTTTTCACCCCTATTCACAGGGGTTTTAACCCTTGGGTATATCTTGACATATCCAACAGTTGTTGGGTTTTCTAGCTGAGATCTGACGTCTCAGACGGGTTCCTAACTTGTGTGCTCTCCCATGACTCCTTGGACGTGGAAAGATCAATGGTCTAGATGCTCTCATGGACCTTGGGGATCTACGGTCCCGACCTCTTCGCTACCCACAAAGACACAGAAAGTCACAGGGGTAAGGCACTTAACATCCTACTTTATCCTACCAAATCTAACGATCATGAGTGACCACAGATTTCTCGACGGAATCTCGTCCGTCGATCACCACCTATCAAGGTTAAGGAACTTAACTTTCCAGCTTCTTCTTCTTATCTGACGGTCATGAGTGACCACAGATATCCTAATGGGATCTCATCCATCAATTCAATACTTATCAGGGATTTCTTAAGGCCTTGTGCCTTCACGTCCTCCTTCCAAGCTCTTGATGGGATTTTCCATAAGGGTATCTCTATGGGGAGGTTTACCCAGGGTACTATCTGAGGCAGATAAGGGTATCTCTCTCCCGAGAACCAGACGTGAAGTCTGAATTACATTAGTACGCATATAAATAACGATTTATGAGAACATAAGCCATACTTAGTCTTTCCATATAAACATACAACTACCAGTACTAATCAAGACACCATACATACATTCTTATAATGAAATCATTCACAATTTCACAGCTTATGATCATAAATGTCAGAATACATCTATTTCAAGATGCCAAAGGCAAAACACTTATCAGAAAGTAACACCAGGGGTTATGCAACTGCTGAGAGGGGTGCTCGTTTCCACCCAACCGTAGGCTTAGCGACTCCTAGCAGATTTACCACTAGCCACCCCCGAACTAAGACCACGATGCTGTGAGAATGTGTCTCTATTTTCCAGTGACCAGGAGCGAAGGTTACTCTCCTTCCTCTCTGCTATCACTCACCCTGTATATCGCCAGAGTTCTCTTTCTCCCCCCGCGTCTTCCCTCAATCACTTCTCCCCCACGCCTTATCCTCTTGCGAGGTTGTGTGTGGCATGATTTCCCTTGCGCTGCTTAGGCCTGACGACTCTACGAATGGACAGTTCACCTCCCATCCCTCATTAATTTCTGAGGAGCCATCTACCTACCAGCCTGTGAGACATTTAATTCAGGGCTAGCGAGCCGCTTTTGGTTCTCAGGGCCAGTGAAGTCCAAATACAGTATTGTTTTTCGGTGGAAGTTAACGCTACCTGTCCAGGTGCCTTCCACCGCCTTTCTGTAGCCATCATGGTCTCTTTTTCAGCATATCCCCTCTCAGCAGTCCTGCAATATAAATACATAATATTATTCACATTCATCGACCTTTTCCACAAGGTCTATTCACTTCACATATTCACATTTCTGAGTTTGCCACAGTTCTTGGCCAGTCCAGTTATTTTTACAAACTGGGGGAAACAGGGTGTTACAGCTGGAAGGTGGCTCCAACATTTTTAAGACCAAAAGGCATCTTACGATATGTGAATGTACCCCACGGAAAAATGAATGTCATTTTGTGTTGGTCTTTGGGTTTGATTTGGATTTGATTATATCCCAAAAAAATGCCCATGAAAGAAAAGGCTTCGCAACCATCACATTCATCAATGATTTGGTCGATGAACGGTGTTGGAAAATTATCTTTGGGACATGCCTTGCTCAAATCACGGAAATCGATACATACATGAATCATGCCTTGTTTTTTATTGACCGGCATAGGATTTGACACCCATTGAGTCAAATGGATAGGATAGATAAAACCCGCCTTTAGCAATTTCTCAACCTCAATCTTGATGGTTGTGGCTTTCTTGGGATTAACTGGACGAAGCTTCTGTCTAACAGGCTTGGCATTAGGATACATTGTGATTTCATGTTCAACTATTTTTGGATCAATACCTGGCATTTCCTCATAAGACCAGGCAAAAACGTCGTTGAATTCTTTGAAAAGATCCATGTAGATTTGAATCTCTTCGGGGGAGCAATCCACTCCGACGAAGATGTTCTCCACGACGCCAGGGTTTCGAGAGATGTTGATTGGTATAGTTTCAGCGATAGTCACCATATTTCCCTCAGCATAAATTTCATGTGTAGCTAAGAGATTAATAGGAGACGGTTGATCTCCCGTCATGGTCACGGTGAATTCTCCTGCTTCAATTCGTCTTAACTCTAGGAGAAAATATGATATGTGATGAAGATCTTCCAAAGGTTTGTCCAGACTAATCATTGATTCGATTACTGCTTCATCAGAAGGCAAGACTAAGTCTAACGAATTGACGTTAGCGAGAGAACCCTGAGCCCAAACAGGCTCTAGAAGTGGATCTAACTCTTGTGCAGGAGTCAGATCAGTGTTAGCTGAAGCTTGCTGGACTAAAGAGTACGCTACATCAGCTGCAGATAAGGGCATGGACATGCCTGGGTGCCCTGTCTCATCCATCGTGGCTGATGGGGAAGGAAGAATCCATGGATCCTTGAAGTAAGTCATGCGAAATGACGAAACTTGAAAAATCTCAACCTTATGGTGATTAGATATAAATTTGATATCGCCGTGAGGAGGTGGGTAATCAAAGGTAACCATCAAGGATGGGCACAAACCAACTCCTATGTTGATGACACATGGTTGAGGATTATCAATCATCGGGACCATGGATTCCCCCAAAGCTGGGTCAGGTCTGGAGAAAGACAATTGATCGATGGTCACTATCTGGCCCTTGTGTGGAAACAACAAGACCCAGAAAACTGTAGCAACCACAACTTGCATAGCATAAGTCCAACTCCATCCTAACAAGAGGTTATAGTCGAGGGGAGCATAAACTACCTCTACTTTGACACACACGGTCTTCCCACCTAACTGCACAGGGAAAGAAGGAATGATGCCATGTGGTCAAAACGAATGACCATCGAAATCATTGAGGAGAGTAGGTGATGGAGACAAAACAAGCTAGCCAATGGCATAATGCATGTCGAGGCGCCCTCGTCGACCACCGTGTGGAAGATATTCTGAGTAAAAGTTTTCATGGGGTAAGTCACTACTATCTAAAATGCTATGTGGTAAGGCAGATGAGGTTTTAAGTCAGTTGTATCTAACATGATGGTACCCGGATTACAAGTCTCAGTAGAGTCCAATGCAGTTAACAAGGCTTTCCTCTGAGCAGGGCATCTTTGGAGGACCTCTAAAGCCGACATCACACGAGGGGTTTGTGATAAATCTTCCACCACATAGTAGTTTTGGGCGGCCCTTGCGTTTGGGTTATGAGAAGCCTTTTTAAATGCACCTTTTGGAATGCATCTCATTGTTTCTCCCAATGTCTTCTCAATCTGTAGAGGAAGAGATGGGAGGTCAGCTTCTTTACCCTTCTCAGAAGCGCTTGGTTTACTATAATCGTGCACTCTAGTCGATATGAAAGAATCACCCCTAACCATATAAACGTTCGCGGATGAGGGGTTGTTCAGAGGTGGGCAGGTTTCTTGGCTGCCCCCTTCCGTGCTTGCAAAGGCTTGAGTGAGATTCTGCCTATGTTGAAACGGATTAGTCAACACTGCCTGTTGTTTCTATGTGACAAACTTTTGGGCCTCTGAAAGTCAAGGACATAGATGGGTCGGGTGGTCTTCCGCACATAAGTTGCATGGAAACCTCACCTTCCGTTTTTCAGTGTTGTCCCTGCCAGCATTATCGTTGGGTTTTTTATCCCCCTTACCCTTATTTCGTTGTTTTTTCTTCCCTTCAGGCTGTTGGGTGGCCTTTGGGTTAGTCGACTGTACTGTGTGTGCTTCCGACGTTTGGGTAGGGGAAGCAGCCAAAGAAATAGTTTGGTTGGCCACTGTGTGTTGTATGGATAACTGCTGCAACTGTTTTGTCAATTGCTCAGTGGGATTTCTTTGTGCTAAACTGACAATACCATCGGCATGTGGTCCAGCTCTCTATCTATTTTTATCCAGTATTGAACGTGGCGCATATAGAAAGATGTTGTATAATAAATCGGACTGAGAATAGATGAGCTCAAACTATTGAGCCCTCATGATGGCATCTTCTTTGGAGAAAACTCTGGATGTCACAACATCTTTGGATAACTGCGGGACCAAAGACTTAAGGAACCACTCAAGCAGGAATGTTGGTGGGATTGGTACTTTTATTAAACTCTTCCGACATCTCCATTCTCGAATGTGATCAGAGATATGGTCCATTGTTGTCTATTTGAAATTAGCGAGAAGCTCTGTGCCAGCGTCGTATCTCACAGGTAACTGGAAAAGGTTAAGGAAAGCCATCGCCAGTTCACCAAAAGAAGAGTATCTTGAGTGATCGAGCTCAATGTACCATTTCGTGGCACTCCCAATGAGAGTACGTTGAAACAATCGCAACTGTACGAAGTCATATTTTAATGAGTTAGATGAGCACCAAAGATGAAAGGTAGTCACATGATCTCCTGGATATTTATTAGGCTTGGCTTCGAACTTTGGAATGTCCGAAGGTGACTTCGTCGACATAGGAGGCCAACGCGAATCATGAAAAATAGGGTCATTCAACAACCTTGTCAAATATGGAAAGTGTAAAGTCGCCAGGAACGGTAGTTTGGGTTGCTGCTGATAACCTAGGAAAAAGGGACCTAGAGTTTGACTGGCACCAAGTTGTCAGAAAAAGTTTGGCTGCTGGCCCGGATTCTGGTAGAAACCATGGCCCTAGCCAGTGTATGGATTTTTCATATGTGGAGACATCATTGACTGATTTTCCAAATAGGACATAGATTCTTGGGCATGCATTGTATTCGAACGACTTTGGGAAGGATTACCCCATGCCAGTCCCGTGGGGAGAGGCATAGTAGTTTGTCTGGGGCTCCATTGATTGTGGAAAGAATTACCCCATATCGACATTCCGGAGGAGGGAACGGATCCTTGTCCTGAATTCCAGGGTCCTGCTAGGTTTTCCCCCTGTGCAGGAATAGTACCCTGCACAGGAGTAGACTGTCCAAAAATGGGGTTTCCCCCAGTTGGGAAAGCGGCTGACGAGAAGGTGTTGTTACCAAACGTTATGTTCCAAGAAAACGGTGTCGAACCTACCGGCATACTATGAGAAGGTGTTCCTTTACTCCCCACTCCAAATAAACTATTGTGTGTAGGTTGCCCGACGGACTTTTGATGCGAGCCACCGAGCGAAGGGGACGAAGGAGGGATATGACCTCCTCCATAAGGAAAGGCGTTAAAAGGGATAGGAGTGCCCCCTATGTGACCTTGCAGAGGAGCGCTAGAGCTCCTTGCCCCCAGACCCAAAGTATGTAAAGTGGAGTAGGAAAGTACAAGACTTGTACCCGAACTAGGCATATTGTATGAAAATGGAGGGCCTGTCGCAGTAGGTGTGAATGGGGTTGTGGCCACCACCAAAGACGGGTTCGGACCACTGTACGAAGTAGTGATGGTTGAGACTATGGTGGTTCGAACCGATGACGGTGGGTTAGGATATGACAGCTCTCCTATGGTGACAACCATGGTGGGAATTGACGAATTCCCAGAAGGAGTAACAACATTTGTTTCCATTGCTATGTGTGACACTATATTGCACTCGTAAAATTGAATTGGTACAGTAAAAGGTGCTAAGAGATCAGTGGTTGGGGTTTCAATCGAGCCAAGAGAGGTTGCTTCAAGGTCCAAAATGGTCGATTCCTCTGGGGGTTGTTCGAGCACAATGGTTTGTAACCCGGTCGCTTCAAAAGACCCTTGTTGGTCTAGCTTCCACCTTAATGGTGGCGGGGGTGGCTCCAGTGTAACCGACGGCAGGCCAAGAAGCCTTCATGACTGGCGGAGCTCGGGATCCTCCACTGTGTGAGAAGATCCAAGACACTCTAAGGTAGTCTAAACGCTCAAAAGTAACACACACTAAGAAAAAATTCCCTAAAAGATAAGACAAGCAACCACTAAATTAATTGGAAGAATAGTTACAACAACCAACACTAGAGCAACTTACCGGTGCAAGTGGAACTCGAACCCGGAAGCACCCTCTAGGTATACTCTGCAAAGCATGGCACGATGTTTTTCCTAGGTATCGCGGTATACCCCCGCAGTCACCTGTCTATGTCCCTAACAAAGATTGGCAACTAGGTTGCCAGCACGCGAACAGTCACCAGGCGGGTACAGTCGAAAGTCGGGTAGACCACAATGAGCAGGGTATCGAGCCCGAAATATGTCAAGGGTATCGAGAGAAAATGGTCTGGAAGACAATTGAGGACCTCGAATGGATTCGAGACCCATGAAGCCCTGTGGCAAATGCAAACGACGGAATCCCAAAACAAGCCCTCTATATGTGTTCTCCACTACGATTGGTCCGGCTTTGGAGGGGTTATCTCCACTACCTTTCTACAGGCGACCTCGTCTTTATCCCCTGTATTAGAGGGGGGTCCGGGATAACTTCCACGAAACTAGACTTAGACACTCCCTATCTCATACTCCAATGTTTGATTTTAAATGGCCTTGAAGAGTTTCCTCTCCAACCTAATCCAAGGCCCTAGTCCTGAACTAGTTTGTGAACCCTACAAACATAAAAGTCTAGTAGATTTTAAATTTAGTGTTACTTTTATGGCTTTGTCTTACGTCAAGGGGTATGAGGGTGAAACTGATGATGTGTAAAAGACGAAAGCAAAAAATGAATAAAAAAGATGGAAACAAAACTTTTACTAAATGCAAAATTTCGACAACTTTTCAAAAAATATTTTTAATTTTTCTAAGATTTTGGACAACAAACTCAAAGGAATTTCACTCGACTACGAGCTACTTATGATCTAAGTGAACTACAAAAACTTATGAAATAAAAGACTTTTCCCTAGCTAATGATGCATAAACACACTGTTATTTTATTTTAAATGCTAGTAAAGCAAGAAAGGAAAAATATCGACAAGCAAAAACCAAGAAAAACAATTATGGCCTAATCGCAGATCACAAAGAATCAGATTAACAAATCACACAACAACAATTGTAAAAACAATGACTCTCACACTTGTCTAAAAACCGTAATATTTTTTAATTTTTCTGACAACATTTTAAATGAGAAAAAGCAAGCTAAGGGTAAGATTAATCCTAAGCTATTGACTCCTCACACAGAGATTCAAACACTTGAGAGGAATAATTCTTATCAAGGGAAAGGATGACTGCCTTACCCTCAACAAAAAGTATCATGTACAAGCACGCGACTGTTACTCAAACAACACGCGTGTGAATGCGCGCTGAACAGAGATAGAGGTCGTGTACACATGGGCTAACCTTGTAGAGGCTGCGTGTATATCTAAACTCTAATAAAAATTGAGTACAGACAGGCCAAACCAGGAAGAGACCACTGATATTGATAACCAGGATCCCTTGAAGGCTTGGATACTCTTTCTAACAGAAAAACAAATAATGTAAGAAAAAAAAAATGATAAAGAAAAAACAATCTGAGATAGGACTGCTAGCAAACAAGACTTCAGACAGAATTTCAAAAAATGCCCTGAGAATGTGTGATTCTGACAGGGAAGAGGATGACTGCCTCTGAGGTTCTCTGAACTCTACACGCAACTACTACCTCTACAACTAGCGTGCACACGTGGGCTGTAAGAGGGTAGGGCGTGGGTACATGCATGCATACCTTGTGCAGGTTGCGTGTACCTCTATGGGTCCTGAAAAACACAGTCAAGCAAAAGTTAGGGAAAGATGGCATGGAAAACTAGACTCCCTGCTAGCTCAGACCTTACAAAAATGAAAAGAAAAGACGGGCAAGAAAAACTAGTCTTTAAACTACCCAAAAACTAAATAAAATTCTAGGAACCCTAGAGAGTTTCCCCAGTATGGTCGCCAATTCTGTTGTTGGGGAAAAACACCCTATAGACTAGCAAATAGAGTTCAGACTTTGCATGCAGATATGACAGAATAGAAATTACTTTCTACCTTCATCCCTAGATTTAAATACCCTTTTCTTAGTAAATGCATGGAAAGATCATCCTACCTCGTTACCGGCGTTTGATGTCGATCCTCCGTTGTGCTTGATTAGTTGTTCGCAATACTCCTTCCAAAGTTGACCTGCATTCAAGACGAGCAACAACTATGCATGCATACTACTTATATACTAACGGTTTAGAAATCAAACATATACTGATCAAACTATAAACAGTTCATGAATTGGGACAGGAAAAGCACTTTCTTTATTACTTTGAATGAGTCAACTTACAAAAGTTGAGACCAGCCACTACTCCTTGAACTTGATCCTGGGCTCCTCTTCTTCTGTCCTTCAACTGCTTTGCTTTGAATCTCCTTTGGCATAAGGAAAGGCTAAAGGGTTGGGACAATGGGAATACGTAAATGGGCAGAGTTCCTTTGCTATATTTTTCCTTTTCCAAATGGTACCCCTACCCATTCTTTTATAGGCTAGAAGGAGCTAGGTATTTGTACGAACCCTTGGCTATGCATGGCCGGGAGTTTCAGTTAACTCACCCATAGCTTTTTGTTCCGTCGGCAACTTTCCTTTTTTCATGCTTTTGTCGGTCCACGCGGGTTGTTTTGGGTTAGCCGATGTGTACACATGTGCAGTAATGGATTAGGGAGTGTGGGCCTTTATTCAAGAGGATTTTCAAAGAGTTGTTCAGCAGTGTTTTGGAAAAGAAGGGATATGAGTTGGCTTGATGCAAGGTAAGCATGTGTGGTGCAATTTAGGGTTATAACAGTTAGCTTTCACACCACACCTACACCATAAGCCTTAAAGATGGAATCAAACAAGGTTGAGAATGAAGTGCCCTTGTGATATACAGAGACCTTTAGGGCTTCCTTTGAGTAAACATGGTAAACCATTGGTTTTGATTATGGAGTTTGATCCCTTCAAGAGAATTGAACCCCTGATCTCTCTCTGCAATTTTGAGGGAGAGATGTCACATGTAGCTCATGACCTCTTGAGATAACCTTCCAAATTAAATAATTAGTAATTATATTAAAGATTTGTAAGAATTTCAAAGTAAAGTATAAATGTCATCTGAGAACGCATTTATTTTATCATATACTATTTTATTAGTCCAATAAATTATAGGATTTTTCCTCCTACAATTGTTAATAAAAATTTCAAATTCAATAGTCATATGAATATTAATAAAACATTTCAACTTCAACCAACTATCTATGAACCATGATTGTCAATTTCAATAATCTATCCATGGACCATGAATTTCAATGGGGAAATTAATTACTACCAGACTATTTAGGAAAGAAAGTTTATTAGAGATCTAATCAAGGCAATGGTGATTAAGTTTCTAATTCAACGCATTAGCACATTTTACCAATAATATATTTTATTGGTCCTAGTGCACGTTGTTCCCTGGTTTGGCAGCCTAGATTTCAGCCACTTCTCTTGAAGCCTCTAATGCCTCTCTCTCTATACACGAAAAAGAAAAAGGTTAGTCATATTTTTCTTTGTTGCAAATTTCGCAAGGGAATATTGGAAAGGGGAAAAGTTACTAGTTATGATAGATTGTTAGCAGTGGGTAGAGAAGGGACAAACCTTCATTGCAATGCCACACACCAAAACTATAGAAGGAATGTGCATTGCACCAACATTTTCCTATGAGTGCTATGCAAAAATGAAAGATACTACCTATATCTCGTCTAAAAACCAAGAAGAGACACACCTATATTCTTTGTCACTTACATAGTTAAAATTTGCATTTTTAATTCTTTTATGCCATATGGGAGGTCATAAAGTTATAGCTTCTTCCATGTTTTGAACATAATTATATATATGCAATGTTTAATAGATGATACAATTACAAATACCATTGTTGTTTATATCATATATATATATATATATATATATATATATATATATATATATATAGATTTATATATTAGTTTAGTGTTTACTAAGATAATTAAAAGATAATGTGAGAAATATATAAGTCTTATATATATATATATATAGATTTATATATTAGTTTAGTGTTTACTAAGATAATTAAAAGATAATGTGAGAAATATATAAGTCTTTTATATATATATATATATATATATATATATATATATATATATATGTGTGTGTGTGTGTGTGTGTGTGTGTTTTGTGTTTACTAAGGTAATAATTAGAGAATAATGTGAGAAATATCTTAGTCTTTCCTATATATATTTATCTTATAAACTATTAATATAAAAATTGGATACCTTTCATCATACCTAAGCCGGTCTTGACCCGTCTTTAAATTCTAATTTCTCATTTTCTATTTAAAAACTTCTCATTTTCTATTTAAATATTTGTATACAATGTGACTATTAAAGGGGTATCTATCATAAAAGCGATTTAATAAATCTTTATTTTCTTATACCAAAATCTAAAATTGACTTTAAATCTTACACAATAAAGCTAATAGTGTCTCCGGTTGTCGGAGATTAAAGTGGC
This sequence comes from Picea engelmannii, assembly GCA_009831015.1. Classification (NCBI taxonomy): domain Eukaryota; kingdom Viridiplantae; phylum Streptophyta; class Pinopsida; order Pinales; family Pinaceae; genus Picea; species Picea engelmannii. The sequence goes on along the minus strand of ML779312.1, from coordinate 793,217 downwards.
TTTTCAATAATAAAAAAATAAAAACGCGGAATAGCTTAAAAAAAGTGAACCTTTTTCCCAAAAGTTAAAATTGACTTTAGCGGATGTAACACAATAAAGTTAATAGTGTTGTGTTTGTACTCGCGATATGTATTGGAGTGTGTGTCTCCGGTTGTCGGACATTAAAGTGGCTTTTCAATTAAAAAAAATAAAAACGCGGAATAGCTTTAAAAAAGTCAACCTTTTTTCCAAAAGTTAAAAAAGTGAACCTGATCCATCCAATGGAAGTGTGCTGATATTGATTCCACGAAATGTCGTTATGTGTTGGAATATGCGTGTCTAGTGTCCAATAATAAAGTGGCTTTTCAATTAAAATTCAAATATGTGGTATGACTCTAAAATTCACTAAATATGTAATATTTGAAAGTGTTGCATCTTTCTAACTTATTTGGAATGTGGTGAAGGATGACTTAAACATTTACATTGAAATTAATTTTGATAAATTTTTCAATTTTTTTATTATAATTTTGAGTTTTTAAATATGGTTAAATGATTCGAGTCAATCATATAGATTTAATTGGAGAAAGGGTTTAATTTAACATTTCTTTATTGAAAGGATAAGTTCTTTAGTTATGGCACAATTACCATATACAAGATAAGATGCACTATTATCTAAGAACATTTCCTTGTCACAAAACCAATTAATAACTAAGTTTAAATGAAACATGATTAGACATATAGCACTAGGGAAAATAGTTCACAAAGAAAAAGTACATATATAATCATAGATTCTAAACAACCAACAATAGTCATGAGTCACCAAGAAGCTTCTTCTTTCATTTCAAGTCTTAGTAAGCATAAGAGAAGTGAGAGTTGTAAGTTTTAAACCTTTTACAACATTGCAATGCCCACATAGATTCTTGAAAAATAGAAAAGAACACAATTGCAATCATACATATACACATAGATGTACCCTAGAAACACAAACTAGAAAACCAACAAACCTTAAAGCCACACCTCTCTCTTATTGGTATCGATTAACTTCACCATTGCAATACAATATATATGAATTCCATAGCATCCTAAACCATAATCCATTTACCTGAATTAGATTACAACTCTAGTTCCTTTACCAAATTAGGTTACATGCATAAATAGCCATACAAAGACATGCGTGGAGTGGAGATAGTAATGTGAACACATGCATAGCCATGAAAACGTATTTGAGGACATGCATAACTTGGAAAGAGCCATGCAAACACATGTATGAACATGTATAGCCATACAAACACATGCATGGACATGCATAACTTGGAGATAGCCATGCAAACACATTCATGAACATGCATAGTCATGCAAACACATGTGATGACATCCATAACACAAGAAACATCAACCTTTCCCAACCTGAAACCTACAACCTATTGCCTCTGTCACATCAACCTGCAACCTGTCCCAACCTGTACCAATCAACTGTACTATCAACCATGTACATCAATCACTCACACAACATGTACCATCACAAGTGCATCAACTATGCACATCACAATAACTCATAACCATCACCCAAGACCAAGATGTTCTTTTAATAATATATCAATATATTTGTTGGTCCTAAAGTCCGCACCTAACTACTAAAGGGGATAGCTAGGCCACCTCAAGTTTGGAATGGTTTCTTTTTTGATAATTTGATTTTGTTGGTCAGCTCAAGGATAAGCTTTCAAAGAAGGTAATCTAGTTAGACAGGCCACACAATATAAATGTAGGTTCTCCTTATCTAATGGTATGGATATTGATGGGTAGTTGGGGAATATGAAATACAAACACAAGAAACAACAAGAAGTAATGCAATGAATTACTTGCTAAGTGAGAATTAAGACTAAAAATTATATTTTAAGTCCTAGACAAATATATGGCTACAAATCATCCAACAGGTTGTCAAACAATTGATCTTTTTACTAAAACAATGGTTGTATAACAGGTTGCATAATCAACAAAAAGATGAATTTGGACAATAGCTGAAACAAAAATGAAATGTACATTGCACATATCATAAACTTGCATCCAAGATAAGACTAAAACACATACAGATCTGAGTAAGAAAACACAACTGTCATCAACATATATTCATTAGGTAGAGAACTTTACAATCATATGAGTAGGTCTATCCCTTCTGATCCTTCTATTCTTTAACCAAAAAATGAACCCTAAAACCATACAAAAACTTCTTATTAATCCATGTTGCAGAGGATTTTGACCCTCTTTAAAACTCAAGCTTAACATCTGTATGACAACTAAATAACTGGACTAATATTCTTTCACAACAACACAGATACACCTCTTTAACTTGAGTGCATTTAATGGAAGTATCATTCATGAAACTCTTTAACTTATTCTCAACAAAAATGTGGATCATATCACACAAAAATGATCACTTATTTTGATTTGACACTTCTATCTCAATCTTAGAATAACTAGACATATATAAGAGAAAAATACTTCTACTGTCTAAACTAGAGTGAAAAAACCTTTAACAAAACTAATATGATAGATGGTAGTGACTGGAACTGTGCCTTGATATCCATGTGTATTTTCAGCTGGAGTCTAACTGGTAGATAACTTGATGTTCTCGCAACTTCCTCAAACTCTTCCTCCTTATCATAAGTACTCCACCTTAGATGATCTCCTTTGAGAAGAAGTAGGTATTTTGATGTTTTCTTTGCAATTTCTTATACTTTTTCTACAGCTTGGAATGTTTCTTCTCCAATTCTTGGTTTTTTTGTTGTAGAGTTTGAACTTGTATCCTTAATGCTTGCACCTGGTGGTTGTCCTTTGCAGCTTCATCAACTTCTTCTTTTGGTTTGACCAAGACCTGCTTCTTTCCTTTCTCTTTCAATCTCTTCTCTTCATCCATGATGGCTTTGTTGTAATCAACCAACATTCTGCTTCTCCTCGACCTCATTTCATACCTATATGTTATTTTAGGTTCTCTTCTATGTTCTTCTTTCATATGCTCTTTCACTTATGATATGATGGCCTTAAGTTCTGGTTTGTTTTCCTCTAAATGTTGCTTGGGGGATACCTCTACATGTGGGGAGATTCCATCAAAATCCTACTCAGGATCTGGGCCTAACTCCCTTACATCTTGTTGTAAGCTTGAATCTATAGGGTACTCTATTTTGACAGCTGCAAGTTTCACTCATGAAGATTCACCTTTGCAAAATTCCAATTTTCTTTTATCCCTTGTCATCTTTTTCAATGTATGGACAACCATTTCTTCCATACTAGAAAGTTCATGTATTTCATCATCTTCAATCACAATTGGTTGGGGGTCTTTTAATGATCGCTTAAAAAGAGCCTTCGAGTTCAGTCTCAACTGGTTTGTAATTCTGGTTTTCCTATTTGCCTTGTTGGGAATCCCAATGCTTTTATTCCCTTTCCTTTTATTTCTTTTCTTATCCTCAGGGGATTCCTTAAGTAAGGTTTCCACGGGGATAAAATATGCTCTAAATATTTCTCGACTATGTTGTTTTTCTTTCATTTTCCCTCTCATTTTCGACAACTAACCCTACTTTTTGGTGGGAGCTACCCGTGTATCTCCAACATTTATGTGTGACAAAGGAATCTCTGGAATATCTTATGTTTTTTGTTGTATACCAAAACACATGTTACCTTTATTGTCCCTTCGTTTTGCAGTGGAGGACCTCAACTACATTCGAGGGGTTTCCTCTTTCGTTATGGTCATTGACTTGTCTGCACTCGATGGGGTATCTTTAGTTTTGGGAGGCCTTTTCTTGTTTGTTGGTTGTTGTGATACCTTCGATGAGCTACCAAATTTAGGGGAAACCTTATCCTCTGTGCCATCCTCATCTCCTTTATCATCAATTTCTGTATCAGGCTTCTTTTCTTTCTCTTGTAAACCCACAGATCACAAAAAGTAATCCCAAGACAATTCAATTTCATCCAACACGAAGAGCACCATGATTTGGATCAAACCCTGATGATACAAGCTTCTGTGGGTAGACTTGGGATGGCCCTGAACTCTTCTAGCCATTTTAGTGAGGCTTTTGAGAAAATAAAAGGACAAATTCAACTCTTTATCACCGCCTAGGTGCATGAGAAACCACATGTGGTAACAATGTATGCTCACGAATCGACCCTCGCTTGTAATGTATCACTGAACAGCTGTAAGAGGACCCTTCCATGTAATAACCCTAGGCTAAACCCCCACTATAAATGTAAATGAAAATGTACTTAATTTGATGATATGTTTGATATCATTTTTGCATGCACCTTCCATGGTATAGTGTGCACATGTACTACACACTAAAATGATGAAGTGTGCACATTCCAAGATACCGCATGTATCAAACTAAGTGCACAGGATTTTGAGGCCAGGAAGCCTTTGTGTATATGTTGTGCTTTATGGGTTGGCGAGCCAGTTATTCTAAGATAGGAGGCTTATGTGTTGAATTAGGCTGGAGAGCCTAGACGCTAAATTCCAGTGAGCCTATTTTTGTATATGTCTTATCATTAATATAATACATCGGTGTGTGTAGATTGACCACGCTAAAAGAGTATGGGGGACTAAACTCCACTAGTTAGAGAAACGGGGATAAAATTTAAGGATAAGAGACTAAGCTAGGGAGCTTAAGCCAAAAAGGAATATTATATTAATATTCCTTAAAGTATAAAGTATGGATAATTATTTTATCCTAATCTCTAAGGATGGGGACAAGTGGGCCAAAGTAGTCCTCAACATGACAAGTGTCAAGTTGGGAACATGCATACATATAGTTTGGACTTAGTTCATTTTCCCATTCATTTCATCATCATTCAATCACTCATTCAGTTGTCCTATGTACCTTCCTGTACCTGTATCCATACATGTACCTGTACCTATACCTGTATCCGTAGCTATACTTGTGCCCATACCCATACCTGTACCTGTATCTATGCCTGGTTATCTTGGGAGATGGACTGAAGAGGCAGGTTATCAGGCTCATGGGATACTAAAGAGGCAATTTTTCATGCCTGTGAGCAATTCTCTCGAGGTGAGAGAATTGTCGAGAATTGATTTCCTGAAGGTGCCAAACTGTAGCTATAGGGCTCTAAGACTTCCTGTCCTACCTATTGTTGAAGCCCCGGAAGGGAAGTGAGGCAGCCAAAGGAATTTTGAGTAGAGAAGGGGCACACTTCCTGGGGTGGGACATGCATGTGGGGAATGAGGGACTATAAGCTATTAGTTTGAGTTGGCACCTGTGACAAAGTTTTTCCCATTGTATGAGACACATCAGTGTGGTTAGGAATCCCTTTACTCGGGTGGAGTTTAATCCCAGTTCGAGGGTGAACCACTGCTGAGAGTGATGAGCAGTGTGGTCTAAGGCTGGGAGGTTCGTGGAAGGTCCGCACGCAGTTGGTGATATTTTTACCAAGACAAGTGTGAATTGTGTGTTAAATTACGTCCTGCATTATTATTTATGCGTTTATTTTTATGGGTTTTTCCTATCACACTACAATTTAATTAATGGTGTGCGATGGGAGAATACTAAAATTTGGCATGGTGTAGCGCATAGAGTGAAATGCACATGGAATATTAGCATGTAACACAAGAATTGCATGCAATAGGTATTACTGCTTGAACCAAAATTGTGCGCAGTAGATATTGGTGTGCGACACAAAAGTAGTGAGCATCAGATATTGGACCGACAAAGAAGTGATCCACATTGGTTAAAGGTGCGTGGAGCATGCACTACCTTATGGTGTTGCTGCGTAGGCTAAATATGGGTGTAAATTTTAAAATCTGTGCGCGCAAATTCATTTGGATGGTCTACAATAGCAGAAAACCAGTGAATTTTCTATGACATTTTATATTGTTTGAAGGTCATCTTTTTGCATCATGTTTTTGAGGCCTTAAACAACATTTTTAGATAATCAAAAACCCCAAGCACAAAGTACATCAAGGTACACTCTGTCTCTATATCTCAAATGAAAAATCACGGAGAGATCTTTCTAATGGTGTAAACTGTTCACCAAACAGAGCTTTTATGAGGAAGTTACAGGACAAACAATGGAGGGTAAATTTTAAGACCGAAGTAACTTCGAAGGGCCATAAATTTCTTCTCAAGACTCATAATTGAGCATGGAAACAAGATTTGGAAAGATCTTGGACAACAAAATATAATTATTCACCCATAAAATTGATCTGGGCATTCAATTTTTCATAAAATCAGAAGAAAGAAGTCTGATATATTATTGCACCAGAATGGTTCATATTTTTCATGAAATTGATGAGTCAGTTAATCGGACAAAGTTTTGTTGGCTACACATTTTGTAGAGTTAAAAACAACTAGATCAGACCAATATCATCACATAGTGCAGAGGGATGGAAGATACATAGGGGGCTTACAACCAGGAAGATGAGGTCAGGGGGATGGATGTCCATATGGGTATTTAAGGAACAAAATCCAATGGACATGGAGAAGGAAAGGATGAAAACATGAATATGGTAGAGACCATTAAAAATTTTCAAAAGGATGTCCAAAGCCATAAATATGATAATGAAAGGCTTATGAAAGCCAAGGAGTAGCAGGAGGACTTCCACATGAATTTAATGAAGAGCTTGAACAAAATAGAAAATAATTTGGATAAGGAGAGTGGCTCAAGCAAATCAGGAAGTCACGGGTCTGCTGATGAGAAAAGAAGAACAAGAAGTGTTAGCAAACATCATTGTTTTACCAAGATTTGAATCACCCTATGCAATCTTGACTAGAAGGCATTTTCCCATTTCCCCATGCAGACTTATCTTCCCTATTTATAAAATCCAGAGCTAAAAATAAATATTTTTCCACATGTACACATCTTTCACACTATACATCATGCGTATACGCAGGCTGCTCAACTACAGCCCGCGTACATCAGGATTTGTGCCAGAAAATGAAAATTAATGTCGGGTTTCCATGTCACGATAGGAGATCTATGATACTTGGCCTTCCATATATTGGAAACGCTCCAACTCTGCCCTTCAGTTCCATTGTGAAGGCTATAAATGGGCCAATTCTGAGCTATGGAAAAGGAGAAAGAATTCAACTTTGAGAGCAAAGCTACTCTGGAGAAATTATTTACTTTATATTGAGTCTGCGTCCCTTTGTCCTTTATGTCTGAACACAGTGTTCATCCCCCAAGCTATTCCCTTATTGATTAATAACCTCATTATTTCTCTCTTATGAGCTTACCTTTGGTGGAGGATTGAAGTGGTGGAGGCCCAGTTGGAAGGAACTTAGTTTCTCGGTTCTAAACCATGCCGACACAAAAGTCTATAACATTTTCACTTTTGATGATCATATATTAATAGAAACACTCTTTTCCCGTCCAATTGATATCTTGCAAATATATTGAATTATTATTCCATGGGCGTATTTGTCATGTTTATTAATGGATTGTGATATTGAATGTGCTAACATTATAAATATCACCATATTCTTTCTTTGCTTGGTTGTTGAGGATTAGTTGCAGGTATATTGCTTTGGGTCAAGTGCTCAACGGTGGACTTCATCGAACGTCTGGATGAGGTAGGCCTTTTATCTTGTCTTGCTAGTGTTAGCACTAGAAGTCGCCCTTCATATTGCGAGAAAGGAAAGCCCTATACCCATCATATTTTTATGTCACGGGTTGATTATAAAGGGGTCAAATGGACACTGACTCAGAATCGTATCGTTTTAACTCAGGAAACCGGACTCGTATGCACAAGCATATGAGGTCTTGGTTGAACTTCGTTCAGTAGGTTGTATTAAGGGTGAGTAGAAGGAAGAACTTGGTGAGAATATGTAGAGGTCTATCGAGGACATCGGGTCTTTCATCAACCCAAGGAGGAACAATTTAAATGCAAGAAATTCTCGAATTTAAATCTCAACAAATCTAAAAGGAATTATAACTACACTATAATCAAACTTTCATCATAATACAGTCATAATAATTCAAGTGAATCAGTCAATCATGAACTCTTTCAGCATCAGAGGGAAACAAGAGGTAATAAGAAAGTTGACTGTCATTAAACCGGAATTCTCGAATACAGATACATAACCAGAATATAGAGGCTTTACTAAAACTTTACAATACGAGAGCTTTTCTCTACCATCGACCATAACAAAATATCAAAACTGAGTATTTATACTCAAAACAAGTTGCTCCCTTCAGAAGCACACTTTGGTTATGTATTCAAGGCTTGTTGTCTGCATATTCTTATGTCAGTTTTCCCTTGCATTCTTCTGTTAGACACAAGATCAGATCGGAATGAGCTTCACAAGAAATCCATGAAAGGGAAATTTTGGCTGATAGTCTGCCCTCCACGGCCAGATTTATCATGCTTTCCATTTATGTGGTGAAATGAGGTTTCAATCACTTTCTTCATTCTCATTAACTGCTTTTATTGGGATCAAGATGAGGCCTGACACCCATGAACATTCCAGGTGAACTCACAATCCCTTTCAGTCAATTCTGGTGCCTCAAGGCCACACAACTCTTTTTCTGTAACCAACTAGGGTGCTCAAGCCTTTTGTGCCACTTCTTCTCATTGCCCCATGTGACCGCGTGCTGTGACCTCATGCTTATCCATCATGATATTTCGGGGTTTCACATTTAGGGAGTTTTCACTCCCCCTGATCTCTAATGTTTCGATGCCCGATCCTGTGAAATGACCCGCCCAGATCAATGGTCGAATGTCCTTTGATCCTGACGGCCATGATCATCTCCTCGAACAACTTCAACCATCTATTGTTCAATCAGGTGCTTTCCTTTCATTCATCCTTGATTCTATATGACGCTGGGATGTGACCATGGGCCCAACTCTCAGGCACGTCATGATTTCTCGTTTCACGAGTTCATGTTATACTTCATTCTCAAACCTTCGGTCGTGAATTCACGATTGCTCAGATCGGGTGACACGCGTCTCTTAATTTGGATGATTCAGATTAAATCCATTGGCTTTTCACGTATCGGGGTTTTGGGCTATGGATGCACCTTTACAACGAGAACCCCTAACTCTCATTTCCCGATCCTCCAGAATTTTTCAACATCATATCAACGACCCTCGACTCCTCATGATCAGATGGCCCAAATCTTCCCTTTTGCAAATCAGGATTTCATGATCCTTGCTGAATAATTTTACAACATTTGAACCCCCGATTCTCGCACTCTCTTGCCCTCGAGAATACTGAAATTGCTCGCTCACTTGATTTGAGTCCATATTAGACCGCTCTCAGTGTTGCGGCCTGTGACAATGAAGACTTGGACGACACAGCTGGGAGTTGGGAAAATGAAGGCTCAGTAACAGAGGTAAAGAGAGAAATGATCGACCTGAGGGAAAACAAAAAAGCTCAGGGCCAATATCTCTCAGGCAATTTCGACAAGGAAAACCAATCGATCAAAAGGATGACGGAAAACAAAAGAAAAATACACGTCGGGAGGAAAAATCTATGATCAGGTCTGCAAAAAGGGGAAAAGACAGGAAAAATCATAGACTCAGGCAAAAAAAACACAACTCACAAGAACATGAAAAGATTAAGTGATAACATTTGGCTCCAAAGGGGATGGCATGCTCCCTACAAGCTGCCAAGAACACGTAGCTCCAATGCCTTTCTTTGGGTTATGGAATCTGCTATTAAAAATAAAATAAATGTAAAACATGAACGATATTTACAATGGTGTAACGCCGATTGCGGCTTTTAAACAAAAAACTTTTTCAGGAAGTTCCCGTTTACAGGGCTAGAAAAAACTTCATCACCCTCGCGATTCTGCAACTTGTAAGTATTATTAGGAAATGCTTCAAAAATCTTGAAGGGTCTGATCCAAAGGGATTCAAATTTACCATGCTTGCCCTTGTCCTATCTGGGGGCATCCCATTTGAGAACTAGATCTCCCAGTTGGAAATCCTCTTTTCTGCCCTCCCTGTCAAAGACCTGCTTGATTTTCTGTTGACGATCATGTTCTCTATCCATCACCTTCTCTCTAGTCTACTGCACCTCTACCAGTTGATGAATCCTTCTGATCATGCTATCAGGCTCTTCCTGGCAGTCCTAGAAGAACTTTTCCACAGGCAGGACGAGCTGGGAAGGAAAAACTGCTTCAGTCCCATATACAAGCTGGAAAGGGGAGATACCCAAGGACCTCTTTTTTGTCACTCTATCAGCCCACAAAGAAAATTTGAGCTTTGAATACCATGATTTCTTGTTGTCCTCTAGTAGTCTTTTGATGATCTTTATCAGACTTTTGTTATAGGACTCTGCTATTCCATTTCCTTAGGGATAGTAGGGAATGGAATGGATCAATGAAATTCTGAACTGCTCACAGAATTTGACCAATGGCTCATCCTTGAAGGATGCAGCGTTGTCAGTGATGATTCTGTTTGAACAACCAAACCTTACTATAATATTCTCGAGAAAATTGATGATAACCTTATGAGAAGCACTCCTTGTGGGGATAGTCTCTATCCACTTGGTGAAATAATATTTTGTAGTTAGGATCCACCTCTGCTGGCCACTTGAAGGAAGATGAATCTCCCTGATAAAATCCAGACCCCACTATTGAAAGGGACCTAAAGCTAGTACATGCTTCAATGGCAGAGACTTGAGCTGCTATTTTCTAGAGAATTTATGACATTTTAAACAAGCCCTAATGTTTGCATAGACATCAGCAAACAAGGTAGGCCAGTAGTATCCAAACCTGAGTATTTTGTAGGCTGTTGTTTTCTAGAAATGATGCCCCCCACATATGCTATCATGGAACTCAAATATAATCTTTTGGGTCTCGTGTGGGTCCAGACATATTAAGAGCACTCCTAGAGGATCCTTCCAATATAGAACCTGGTCGATAAGGAAATATTTGATTTCTTTGAGATTTGAAGCTCTTGCCTTTATTTTTCTCGTACCATCAGGGGGTCTTAATTATTGCAGAAAATATATAATGTCTTTGTACCAGGCGCATTCTGCCAATGGAGGGTTGTCCTGAGGAATTTTATCAAACAACTTAGCCTACTGATTTTCTAAGCATGTGTGGATGAAGTTAACCCCCAAATATTTATAATTAGATTCAGCCAATAGCTTGGCTAAACCTTCGCCTTTAACTAGTTTGGTGGGTTTTATTTCTAGATCAAATTCGAGGATTTTGGCAATCCACTTGCTCCTTTTCCCGTCTATGTCAGGCTAAATGAGAATGTCGTTCACATAAGCTGAAGGAACATATGCGATGAACTTTGAATGCAACACATAGACTCTGAAATATTTTAGATCCTTCACCAGAGAGTAGGCCTTCTTCTCCATGATGTCATATATGATATTTGCATCTCTCAGTGCTCTATTGAAAAAGGAAATAGGATACTCCAGCCCTTCATGATTCTTCTACAGTAAAACAGTTGCCACTGTATCGAATGAAGCAAGGGAAAAAATAAGAAAATCCTTGGAATAATCAGGACTGATTAGCATAGGTGCTTCAGTCAATGATTTTTTGATTTGGTTGAAGGATTCTCTGGGCTCAACATTCCATTTTACTTCGTTTCCCTTCCTGATCATGGCCATGATATGCTTCACCAGTTTGACAAAATTGGAAACAAAAGTTCTCATAAAATTAACTTTCCACAAGAAAGACTGGACCTATTTATTGGATCTCAGGAATGACAAGGTTTGGATTGATTCCAACCTACTAGGATCAATTCTTACTCCTCAGCAGATACTATATGCCCCAATAATGTTTTGTAATATACCTAAAAAAATGTCTGAAAAAAAATTAAAAATTGTTTGTATAAATATCCTTGAATAGTTCGAGATTCAAGCAAGTAAGCTTTCTGTTATAAAGATTGAGTCTGAAAGTTTGCAAGAGTCCTTATTGTCGTCGACTTTCATTACCATTCAACTTAAATTTTTTTGATCGACGATAAGTGTTTACTCCTCATTTCAATGTTTATTTCAATTCCTGTAATTATAATTACTTTCCTATCTTTTTGTACCTATAAACATTACCACAGTCTTAACAACACAAACGACTTTGGGATTTTATGGCCAAATCCTTACGTGTTAGACCCTACAAATAACCCATTACAATATGTTTACAATACAAACAACTTTGGGGGTTGATGGCCTAAGCCTCATGCGTTAGTCCATGCACATAATCATACGATGAAAATGACCAAACAGACTTAGGTAAAAGTAGAGTATTAGTCTATACTCCTCTACGAAAAGTTTAAATATAAATAGACCCCTATAGTTTTTTTTTTTAAATATCCGGATACATGATAGTGGTTAGGTAAGGCCTTCTAGTTAAACTCAGAGTATGAATATTTCATAATCCTCTGATCATATTCAAATTCACCTGCACTGTTGGATTACGGGTACTGGGTCTCGAGCTTATTCCATATGCCCACTGGATGTGACCACGGGCCTAATCAAAATGCCTTCCACATTTCATCATTTCGACATTTCGGCAAGTCGCAATCCCCGAAATGGAGCTAGATCAACAGTCCACAAAACTTCATAATTTGATCCCTTCTTTTCTTAATCAAACGACTAACGGGGCTTCGATGTTTTTGCCTTCGAGTCATCGTGACTCCAACATTATAAAATTCATGATCACAAGATCTCCGAAGTGATCAGATGGTTCACATAACCCACTGAGATGGACGGTTGACGAGATTTCAGAGTTTTTCCTTTCGGGTTTTCGAGACTCACAATAGTCCCTTTCGGCATTTCAAAGTTCGAGACTTCATGATGGTGGAGTTTCTGCTTGCTATGTAAAACCCCGAAATAGAAAGTTTCGATGTGATGTAAACCTATTGACACCACACATGGATTGACACGTGTCGAATAGCTGCCACGTGTCACTCTGATTTGTCACTTACATGTGCCTAAAATGTTGAATCAGCTTGACACTTGTCATTGCTTGATTGTGCCACGTGTCCTTAGCTGATGTGGTTTGTTGATGTGTCTATTCGGGATTTCGAGGTTCGTTACTTCAAAGGTTAAAGTTCCTTTGATCTTTGATTTCCCGGTCTGCGAAACTCCGAAATGAAGTCTTTGACATGCTCTGATCTTTCGTATTTCATGATTTCATCATTCTTGTCGTGAGTGTCCTTGACACCTCCAACTCCCGGTATCCAAAACTCTGAAATGGAGATTAAGTCGTGGTTTTGCATTTCGCGATTTTATCATTCTCATCATGAGTGTCCTTGACACCTCCAACTCCCGGTATCCGAAAACTCTGAAATGGAGATTAAGTCATGGTTTTGCATTTCACGATTTTATCATTCTCGTCGTGAGTGTCCTTAACACCTCCAACTCCTGGTATCTGAAATGGAGATTAAGTCATGGTTTTGGTACCGTTGATTAAGGGTAACCCATTTTAGTGATGGAAAATTCTATCGTTGGAAGTAAAACACCGTATGGGATGTTCATTTGTTTCAATTCTGAACGAGATATGTAATACTGTTTTTAAAAGAATTATCGGGTTTCCCTTCCACCTACTTGTAATGGCATACTGGTTATTTTATTGGTTTAATATACTAGCGCCATATTGGCTTCTTCCTCAAAAGGATTGTGAAAAGGAAAAAAATACTCAGCTATTGTCGGCTATATGTGTATCTTGTTTATAGTTGACTCAAGATCGCATGGTGGTATATGAATTCAATTTGCACTTATTGTACTTGTGTTAAATACTTTCCTTTTGAACTTTTAGGTGATTGTGTTGTTATTTACACAGTTAGAAATTTACTCTGGGGTATGTTTTAAGTTTCAGGATGTCCCTTCTTCCTTGGGCCTTCGCGCCTCTCGTGATTATTTCTGGTAATTAAATTGTGTTAATTCGATTCACTCCAATAATTTTCCAACATTTCAACCTATAACTTTTCATTAAACACCGGTTGATATAAAGATGTGTAAATGTTGTAGATGGTCTATAATAATTCTTGGTATTCGCAAGGTCACTTCCGTATTTTAAATATACATATATATATATATATATATATATATCTTAGACACTTGCGATTAGGGCTATCTCCAAAAAAAAATCATGACTGTTCAGCTAGTACATGGAATAAATCTTAGTTAATTACTCTACTACGGTGCATGCCTTTATATATCATAAATGTCCATACATACATATATATATATATATCTATACACTATGTCGTTTTCAATTTGCATTCAATATGTAGGTAAACTCAAATCTACATCACAATTTACTTGTGGGGTTTTCAACTACGAGGCTTTATCTTACTACAGTAATAATCCAAACCACAACACAAATCTTCTTTAAGAATTGACTACTCATATCCTTCCAGCTAGTATACTTTCGGGAACTAGTATTCATAACAGTAATGAGATGCAGCAAAGATAATCCATTCCGAACTAGTAGAGAGACATTCTAGCAATTCCTAAGTTTGCAATAAGCTGCATTCAATCTTTCGTCCTTAATATTATTTATAACAGAGACATTCTATCAAGTATGTAACCATTTAACATTCAGCCAGAGAAGGGAAAAAAATAACATATCTGAAATAATACGCTGAAAGACAAAGGGAATAGCCACGTTCCTCCCAACCATAGAACAGGGAAGCGAAACTACTTGCTTGATTCACCCCCTAGCCTGACCATGAATCCATGAGGGAGAACTTGGAAAAGATTCTCATCATATATGTCCTATAGCTCCAGCATTTTTCCCTTGCCTCACACTCAAGAAGTGTTCATAACAACAAGTAAATCAAAAGTCTCCTTTCTCAGCATACTTGGCAGCATCTTGCCTCCTCTCATATGCTATTTATCATTTGCCTAGGTCTTTTTCCTCCCTTGGGAATTTTCACATCTTTCTAAATACCTAATTTTCAGGGGCTGCCAATGGACAAATCATTGATTTTCCACTTGTAATAATCAACCCAGAGGTAGTTCCAACATGTTCCCCACTCATGGAGTCATGGTCAGCTAAATTTAACATGGTTGTTCCATTTGTCCTCCTGCAATCAATATAAAATATTTTGTTTCCATACAAGTGTCATAGTCAAATAGTTAGTTGGGTCAAATCAGGTCTCTGCCCAACAGTCAAAATAATTAATTACAATTATCAAATTCGAAATTCGGAATTTCCATAAATGGAAAAAAATTTCCAAATTCAAATTTACTAAAAACAGTATAAATTTCTAGCAATTTTAAGTTTCAAAAATATTTTATTTTTTGGGATGTCACATCCTTTCCCCCTTTAGTAAAACATTGTCCTCATTGTTCGTTCCCTTCCTGAAACAGGATTGGATGAGATTTCCACAAATCTCCCTCCCACTCACAAGTGGCCTCCTCAGGACTAAAGTGCTTCCATTGCACCTTTACCTGAGCGACGACTCTGTTCCCAAGTGCTATTTCTCTCCGGTCCAGAATGCGCAGGGGTTCCACCTAGAACTTTCCTTCGGGTTCCACCTGCACCAAATTCCAATCAATCCTATGAGTAGGGTCATGAATATACTTTTTCAGCAACGAAACATGAAATACATTATGAATTCTTAGATTAGTTGGAAGTGCAAGTTGATATGCTACGGGTCCAATTCCAAATAGTATCTCGAAGGTCCCACAAAACCTGGGTGCCAGCTTGGCACAATTCCCTAACTTCAATGAGCTCTTTCAGGCTTTGACATTCAAATAAACATGGTCTCCCACTTGAAATTCCAAGTGTCTTCTTTTCTGATCTGCATAGCTCTTCTGTCTGTCTTGAGCTTCTTTCAATTTCTGTTGTACCTTTCTTACCATATTCTCCATTTCTTGGAGCATCTCTGGTCCAACCATGAGTCTGTCAGTCGGGTTATCCCAGCTAATTAGAGTCGTACACTTTCTTCCATATAGTATTTCGAAAGGGCTCAACTTAGCCGAAGTTTGGTACTCATTGTTATATGCAAATTCTACCAAGTGCAGGTAGTCTTCCCACTTCCTTGGTTTTGTTCTTACGTACATGCAAAGCATATCCTCTATGATTTGGTTTGTCCTTTCGATCTGTCCATTCGTTTGTGGATGATAGCTCATACTGAAATTCAAGTTAGTGTTTATCCTTGCAAACAATTCCTTCCAAAAAGCGGATGTAAATTTTATGTCTCTATCTGAAATCACCATTTTAGGGATACCATGCAGTCTAAAAATTTCTTTCATTAATATTTCAGAAATGTTTATAGCTTTAAAAGTAGAATTTACAGGAATAACATGTGCAGAATTACTGAGTTTATTGATTACAACCATGATAGAATCATTTTGTTTCCGATTTTTAAGCAAACCTGTTATAAAATCCAGTGATATAGTCTCTCATTTCCATTATGCTACGGGTAATGGTTGTAATAGGATGGCTGGATGATGGTGTTCAACCTTAACCTGCTGACAATCTTGGCACCTATCCAAGTACTCTGTTGTTTCACCCTTCATATTAGGCCAGTAAAATAGTTTTATAAGTGTTGTTATTGTTTTCTAGTAACCTGGATGGCCAGAATATGGTTTCTTATGCACTTCATCTAAAATAGTTAATTTTAACTCTGCTGAATCGGGTATGTAAAGTCTGTTTTTAAATTGTAATAGTCCCTTCTTGTCGATACTTAGATATGGTTTATCTGAGTTTGAGATACTGTTTTGAAATTATTCCATCATCTTAGTGTAATTTTTGTCGCTAATACTCGTCGTCCTTATTCTTTGTTCCAGCTCACTTTCTGCCCTGCTGATATTTATCTCAAATAACCCATGGACTCTTCTGCTTAAAGCATCTGCTACTTTATTTTCCTTACCCTTGATATGTCTGACCTCAAAGTCGAATTCTCTCAAGAAGGCTAGCCGCCTTGCTTGTATTGCATTAAGATCTGGTTGGTTAAACAAATATTTCACCCCGCTATTATCCATCAATAGTAGGAATTTTCTGCCCATTATATAGTGTCGCCACATTTTTAAGGCATGTATTACTGTTGCCAATTCTAAGTCATGAGTGACATAATTTCGCTCGTGTTCTTTTAATTTTTGGGACTCGTAACAAATCACGTGCCCTTCCTGAGTTAGGACACCACCTACTCCCTCTTTACTTGCAACAACACAAACTGTGAAGTCTTTATCTGGGTCTGCTACCTTCAAAATGGGTGTTGATGTCAATAATTCTTTCAGCTTGTTAAATCTGTCTTGACACTTTTGCAACCAGTTAAACTTGGTCCCTTTCTTTTGTAATGACGTGATAGGGTAGGCTATCTTGGAAAACCCTTCTATAAATCTGCGATAATATCCGATGATTCCCATGAATGACCAGATATCTGCCACATCCTTAGGTACTGGCCATTCCATAATGGATTTTATCTTTTTTCGGGTCTACGACAATACCTTCTGAGGAAATGACATGTCCTAAATATTGTATTTCTTTTTGATAAAAGTCACATTTGTCGAATTTTGCGTATAGTTTGTGTTTCCTTAATGTTTGCAGAACTATTCTTAAGTGTTCATCATGTTCCTCCTCCATTTTAGAATAGACCAGAATATCGTCGATAAATACTACTACAAACTTGTCTAAGTACTGACTGAAAATGTTGTTCATCAAGCACATAAATGTGGATGGTGCGTTAGTGAGTCCGAAAGGTATGACTACAAACTCATAGTGTTCATATCTTGTTCGAAAAGCTATTTTGTTTATGTCCTCATTCTTTATCCTGACTTGATGATAACCGGATCGTAAATCCAATTTTGAAAAGATCTTGGCCCCACCAACTTGATCGAATAGATCATTTATCCTTGGTAAGGGGTATTTGTTCTTAATGGTCATTTTGTTCAGTTGTCTATAATCAATACATAGTCTTAGAGTATCGTCTTTCTTTTCCACAAAGAGGACTGGTGCTCCCCATGGTGAGACAGTCGGTCTGATATACTCTTTGTCCAATAATTCCTGTAATTGTATTTTTAATTCTATCAGTTCTGGTAGACTCATTCGGTAGGATGCTTTTGAGATAGGGGTTGATCCGGGTAGTAGGTCTATGGAGAAATCTATTTCCCTTCTAGGAGGTAATTCTGGTATCTCATCCACAAACATGTCTCTGAATTCACGTAGGACAACAAAGTCTTCTAAGTTGGGCTTATCTTCTTTTTCTAATAGATTCGTCACTTGGATGGCATAAACTTGGCATCCCTTTATAACACATTTCTTGAGTTACATCGCTGAAATTTGTCTGACTGATACAGGTTTTGGTATGCCTTGGGCTGTTCTAACAGTGCCAAAATCATCTTTATATCTAAGCATCTTTGTATAACAGTCTAGTACTTCTTTGTGTTGTTCCAACCAATCCATCCCGATAATCATATCATAAGATCCTAGTGGTAGGATGTTCAGATTGGTCCTTATGTTTTGACCATCTAAGATGAACTCAAGATCAGAAATAAAGTCAAATACTTTCCTTTTAGTACCTATTGCTAGTTGTACAAGCCATGATTTTGCATGCTTCAGTTTCTTAAGTTTATTTGACTCTACTGCATCAGGAGTAATATAACTTAACGTAGCTCTGGGGTCAATTAAAACATAAATTCGAGTGTCATTGATTTTACCTTCGATTTCTACCACCGAGGACTGGTGGTCAGCTTGTCGACCATCTATGGTTGCATTTATCCGATGCAGACTTCTGCCCACGTCTCCCACTGTCGAGGATTCCTGCAAATTATGAACAACAGTTCTGTTTTCTGAAATTAAACATGGACAGTTCCTCCTTAGATGAGACTCTCCACACTCCCAACACTTTAATGGCTCGCAGGAGTTGTCCCCAAACTTCTTCATTCCCAGTTTTATTGGTTTATCGCTACATTGCGTATTCGGATGATTGGAGTGAAAATCCTTCCTTGGGAAACTTTTTGTTGCATTCCAATAAGGAGTTGGCTGGTATCCCTTCTTCTGCTGGTTCATTCGATCTTGCTTCTTATCCTTCCAGACCTTGGGAAACTCTACCTGCTATTTATACTGGTCATAGCACATTCATGCTTTCTTGAATACCTCACTCAAGGATTTGGGGTTGTCAAACTCAATTATGTCCCTATAGGACTATGGTAAACAACTTAAGAATCACTGGATTTTTACCTTATCCTCCCTAATGTACAGTATGAACCTTAGTAGTTCCAGAAATTTATTTATAAGGTCCTCCATCGTCATCTGTCTGAGTCGTAACTCGTAAAATTCTTTCATCTTCCTTTCATAATAGATTTCAGAAAGGTATTGTTTCTTGAAATACTTCTTAAAGTCGTACCATTCCAACTGTTTCTCCTTTAGGCCCTTGGCCAATTTCAGGTCCTGCCACCAAATGCTGGACTTCCCCTTCAGACTGTAGATGGCCATTCTAACCTTCATGTTGCTAGAATAGTTGTAGATCTGGAAGTATTTTTTAATGTCCAACAACCATGCCTCGGCTTCTTCTCCTGTCATGGATTCTTCGTCAAAGGTAGCTAGTTTAATCTTTTTAAATTCTTCTTCAAGGTGGTCTACTTGTTTTATTTTTCTGTCTGGTATAGTTTTGTCTTCAACTGAAGGTGTCCCTTCAGATGAACTGTCTCCTTTTTCTATTTCCGAACTAGAATTCTTGGATGCCCTTTTTCTGACCTCTTCGTCATGGTTATCATCTTTTGGTATTTTCTTGGTTACTATACTACGCAGTAGGAATTCATTTATCTCTTGTTGTTCCTGCTGTGCTTTCTTCAATTTTTCATTGTCGGCCTTGAAAACCTGCAGTTCAACAATAAGATTCCTCATTGTTTCCAACACCTCCGTTGGTGAACTTCCATCATAGTTCTATCTTAGATCTCCAGGAGGTCCTTGCTGCAGATTTCCTTCCATCCTGATTTATGCACCCTCCTGAGCTGCCATAATTTGCAAAAACAGAAAGGGATTTTTTTTTGTAACCATAAGATTTATTAGTTTTAAATAAATCAGAATAAATACTAAGCAGCTAATGTGGCCATGTTCAGGACCAGTGTTGTAGCTTTTTCTCTGATACCATATGTAATATACCTCAAAAAATGTCTGAAAAAAAAAAATGTTTGTATAAATATCCTTGAATAGTTCGAGATTCAAGCAAGTAAGCTTTCTATTATAAATCTTGAGTCAGAAAGTTTGCAAGAGTCCTTATTGTTGTCGACTTTCATTACCATTCAACTTAAAGTTTTCTGATCGATGATAAGTGTTTACTCCTCATTTCAATGTTTATTTCAATTCCTGTAATTATAATTACTTTCCTATCTGTTTGTACCTATAAACATTACCACAGTCTTAACAACACAAACGAATTTGGGATTTTATGGCCAAATCCTTACGCGTTAAACCCTACAAATAACCCATTACTATATGTTTACAATACAAACAACTTTGGGGTTTGATGGCCTAGGCCTCATGTGTTAGTCCATACACATAATCATATAATGAAAACGACCAAACAGAGTTAGGTAAAAGTAGAGTATTAGTCTATACTCCTCTGTGAAAAGTTTAAATATAAACAGACCCCTATAGTTTTTTTCTTTAAATATCTAGATATAGGATAGTAGTTAGGTAAGCCCTTCCAGTTAAACTCAGAGTACGAATATTTCATAATCCTCCGATCATATTCAAATTCACCTGCACCGTTGGATTACAAGTACTGGGTCTCGTGCTTATTCCATATGCCCACTGGCTGTGACCACAAGCCTAATCAAAATGTCTTTCACATTTCGGCATTTCGACATTTCAGCAAGTCGCAATCCCCGAAATGGAGCTAGATCAATGGTCCACAAAAATTCATAATCTGATCCCTTCTTTTCTTAATCGAATGGCTGACGGGGTTTCGTCATTTTTCCCTTCGAGTCATCGTGACTCCAACATTATAAAATTCATGATCAAAAAATCTCCGAAGTGATTAGACGTTTCACATAACCCACTGAGATGGACGGTTGACGATATTTCAGAGTTTTGCCTTTCGGGTTTTCGAGACTCACAATAGTCCCTTTCATCATTTCGGAGTTCGAGACTTCATGATGGTGGAGTTTCTTCTTGCTATGTAAAACCCCAAAATAGAAAGTTTCGATGTGATGTAAACATGCTAACGCCACACATGGATTGACACGTGTCGAATAGCTACCACGTGTCACTCTGATTCGTGACTTACATGTGCCTGAAATGTTGAATCAACTTGATACTTGTCATTGCTTGATTGTGCCACGTGTCCTTAGCTGACGTGGTTTGTTGATGTGTCTTTTCGGGATTTCGAGGTTCGTTACTTCAAAGGTTAAAGTTCCTTTGATCTTTGATTTCCCGGTCTGCGAAACTCCGAAATGGAGTCTTTGACATGCTCTGATCTTTCGCATTTCGCGATTTCATCATTCTTGTCGTGAGTGTCCTTGACACCTCCAACTCCCGGTATCCGAAACTTCGGAATGGAGATTAAGTCATGGTTTTGCATTTCTCAATTTTATCATTCTCGTCGTGCGTGTCCTTGACACCTCCAACTCCTGGTATCCAAAAACTCTGAAATGGAGATTAAGTCGTGGTTTCACATTTCACGATTTTATCATTCTCATCATGAGTGTCCTTGACACCTCCAACTCCCGATATTCGAAACTCTGAAATGGAGATTAAGTCGTGGTTTCGATATCGTTGATTAAGGGTAACCCATTTTGGTGATGGAAAATTCTATCGTTGGAAGTAAAACATCGTATGGGATGTTCATTTGTTTCAATTCTGAACGAGATATGTAATATTGTTTTTAAAAGAATTACTGGGTTTCCCTTCTGCCTACTTGTAATGGCATACTGGTTATTTTACTGGTTTAATATACTAGCGCCATAATGGCTTCTTCCTCGAAAGGATTTTGAAAAGGAAACAAATACTCGGCTATTGCCGGCTATATGTGCATCTTGTTTATAGTTGACTCCAGATCGCATGATGGTATATGAATTCAATTTGCACTTACTGTACTTGTGTTAAAGACTTTCCTTTTGAACTTTTAGGTGATTGTGTTGTTATTTACATAGTTAGGAATTTACTCCGGGGTATGTTTTAAGTTTCGGGATGTCCCTTCTTCCTTGGGCCTTCGCCCCTCTCGTGATTAGTTCTGGTAATTAAATTGTGTTAATTTGATTCACTCCAATAATTTTCCAACATTTAAACCTATAACTTTTCATTAAACACCGATTGATATAAAGATGTGTAAATGTTGTAGATGGTCTATAATAAGTCTTGGTATTTGCAAAGTCACTTCCTTACTTTAAATATACATATATATATCTTAGACACTTGTGATTAGGGCTATCTCCAAAAAAAAATCATGACTGTTCAACTGGTACATGGAATAAATCTTAGTTAATTACTCTACTACAGTGCATGCCTTTATATATCAGAAATGTCCATACATGTGTATATATATATATGTATATATATATATATATATATATATATATATATATATATATATACACACACACTATAAAGTTTTCCATTTGCATTCAATATGTAGGTAAACTCAAATCTACATCACAATTTACTTGTGGGGTTTTCAACTACGATGCTTTATCTTACTACATTAGTAATCCAAACCACAGCACAAATCTTCTTTAAGAATTGACTATTCATATCCTTCCAGTTAGTATACTTTCGGGAACTAGTATTCATAACAATAATGAGATGCAACAAAGATAATCCATTCCGATCTAGTATAGAGACATTCTAGCAATTCGTAAGTTTGCAATAGGATGCATTCGATCTTTCGTCCTTAATATTATTTCTAACAGATACATTCTGTCAAGTATGTAACCATTTAACATTCAACTAAAGAAGGGACAGAAATAACATATCTGAAATAATACACTGAAAGACAAAGGGAACAACCACGTTCCTCCCAACCGTAGAACAGGGCAGCCAAACTACTTGCCCGATTCACCCCCTAGCTTGACCATGAATCCATGAGGGCGAACTTGGAAAATCTTCTCGTCATATATGTCCTACAGCTCCAACATTTTTCCCTTGCCTCACACTCAAGCAGTGTTCATAACATCAAGTAAATCAAAATTCTCCTTTCCCAACATACTTGGCAGCATCCTGCGTCCTCTCATATGCTATTTATCATTTGCCTAGGTCTTTTCCCTCCCTTGGGAATTTTTGCAGCTTTCTAAATCCCTGATTTTTAGGGGCTATCAATGGCCAAATCACTAATTTGCCACTTGTAATAATCAGCCCAGAGGTAGTTCCAACAGGTTCCCCACTCATGGAGTCATGGTTAGCTAAATTTAACATGGTTGTTCCATTTGTCCTCCTGCAATCAATATAAAATATTATGTTTCCATACAAGTGTGATAGTCAAATAGTTAGTTGGGTCAAATCAGGCCTCTGCCCAATAGTCAAAATAATTAATTACAATTACCAAATTCGAAATTCGAAATTGCGATAAATGGCGAAAATTTTCCAAATTCGAATTTACTAAAAATGGAATAAATTTCCAGCAATTTTAAATTTCAAAGATATTTTATTTTTGGGGATGTCACATTTTCCCTCCTTCATGGAAAACAATGATTTCTTGGGATTTAAGGAGAGACCAAACCTTCTGCATTCTAGGAAAACTTTTATTAGATGACAACAATGTTCTTCATTAGACCTGGAGAAGACTACTATGTCATCTAGATAGATGACCACAAGTTTATCCTTTTCTCTAATGAAGGCGATGTCCATGGCTCATTGGAAGGTTGCTCCTGCGTTCATCAACCCAAAGGGATTTTTGGCATACATCAATGTGCCCCAAGGAGTGGTGAAGGTTGTCTTTTCTCTGTCTTCGGGCAAGACAAAGATCTAATTGTAGCCAGAAAAGCCGTCAATCATAGAAATCATGGATGCTCCTGCCACCCTTTGCAATATGTGTTCCATATTTGGCAGAGAGTAATTGTTAAGCCCTAATATTGGCTCATTACCACTTAATTGGGACATATTAGATTAGTAATGTTATTTTATTTATGTCGGTTTTAGGCCATTAGTTGTAATTTAGATTACTAATGTTATTTTATTTATGTCGGCTTTAGGCCATTAAACCTCCTAGTCTCCTATATATACCAAGGAGACATTTTCATTTTGAATCATCTTGGACTTGAACATTTAAGTGGGGTAAAAGGATGTTTCCCCCTCGAAGAGGCTTATTATCTAAAATTATCTCTTTTTCAAGGCATTGAGTACTTTTCCTGAGGTTTTTCTATGCTATATTGATGTTTGGTTCTTAACATATGGTATCAGAGCTCAAGGTCTTGGGGTTTTGCTGCTACATCTGAGACACTGTGGAATTTTTGCTATAAATTTTTTTCTACAACGTTTCAGAAGGAGGGGCTTAGAGGGTATTTAGAAGATAGATCAAGGTACGTTGCGTTAAAAATTAAGCTCCTGAGGCCTTATACTTTCCGAGATAAAGCTTGTACAAGATCGGGTTTTGGAATCATCCTGAAATGAGTCATTGTGTAATTTTCGCTATAAAAAATTTTCTGTGACGTTTCAGACCCTGAACTATGGAGGCCATTTACAGAATTTAGAATTCTAGCTGTGGTAAAAAGTTCAACTTTTGTTTCATCTTAAATTTGTAGATACACCCTGTGTAAGATAGGGTATTTGACTAGTCCTATTGACTAGTCTCAAGAAGGTGTTCCAGGTAAAACAATCATAACTTCTTCCTAGAGTATCCAAATTGTGTGGGACTGGTTGC
>ML779312.1:750279-763912 GCA_009831015.1 Picea engelmannii | reverse complement strand
TCATCTTGGACTTGAACATTTAAGTGGGGTAAAAGGAGGTTTCCCCCTCGAAGAGGCTTATTATTTGAAATTATCTCTTTTTCAAGGCGTTGAGTACTTTTCCTGAGGTTTTTCTATGCTATATTGATGTTTGGTTCTTAACAGTAATTTTCCTTCTTAGAGCTTATGTTCAGATTCATGAAATCAACACACGGTCTGATTTCTCCACTTTTATTTCTTACTGGGAATAGGTTTGACACCCACTCAGAATATCTCAATGGGATAATGATTTGGGCATCCAACAACTTTTTTACCTCCTTCTCCATAATAGGCAGCAACATAGGATTTATTTGTCTTAATTTTTGCCTAAATTGTTTGGCTTCCTCCCTCAATGGGATCTTATGCTCAATAACATTGGTGTCATACGTCCTGAGGTCTTCATAGGTCCAGGAAAACACATCAATGAATTCCTTTAATAACTCAGCATACTCGGTCCTCTGCTCTCTTGACAAGTTGCTTGACAATTTAACAAACTTTGGATCCTCCTTTGTACCAATGTTGCACTCAACTACATCAACATCCTTAGTTGGGCCTTTAAGATTTACTGCCACATCGTTCCCATCAGAAAATCTTTCCAAAGGAACTAGTCCCTTTGGAATGTGATTGCTAGGTAGTTGAACAATATAGTGATTAGTAATTTTATTCAAAAATACTTTAGGGGAAGGGTCACCCTCAAAACCATGATCCTGATCAATGTGTAATGCAAAGAACTCATCAACCGACTCAAGAAACCTTATGATTTCAATATCATCCTTGAACACCTTCCAATGCTTGATATTATCAGGTACAGAGGGCCTATATCTGATCTCAACATCATACCTAGGCTTAGGAGGTAGTGTGATCCTGAACTAGCTTACTGAGACAGCCAGAGAATCTAACATGACATTTTCTTCTCTAGGAACAAATGAAATGTTGAAATCCAAGAAAAAGTTATCAACCAGATCCCACACTTCATTTTTGTAACTCTTGAGCCGAGGGTGTTTGGCCTGATAAGAATTTATTATCTACTAGACAATCAACTTAGCATCCCCGAACACTTCTATCTCCTCAATTCCCATGTCCTCTGCAACCCTTAAGCCCAGAACAAGAGCTTCATATTCTGCCATATTATGGGTAGTTTCAAATTCTAATTTGTATGATAGAGATATGGTTTCTTGACAAGGAGACACAAAAAATACTCCAGCACCAACACCTTCCCTAGAAGAGGCTCCGTCAAAGAACATCTTCCGCACAGAAGTAGTTTGGGGAGGTATTTCATGAAAATAAAATGGTTTCTTTCTTATTTCAAGAGGAGCTTCAGGAGTATCGGTGAGCTGCAACAAGCTGGATCCTAAATCAGTATCAAGGTCAAAGATAGGATTATTTGTGGGATCAACTTCATCACTGATAATGTAGGCCAACTGCGCTTCTCTGTACATTCTCCTATGCTCCCCTCCAAATACTGGAATGGTAGCATATGTGAGGTCCATCTGTAATGTTCCTCCGAGTCTTTTTATCCAAGATCTTGACAATAGCATGCCAAACTTGAGAGGAACATCAGCCACCATGATATCCATGACCAAACTTTTCATGGGCATCTTAAACAAGGTTACCACCATATCTTTGATGACCCCAAGACATTGCACCCTCCTCGAATCAAACGAATATAAATCATGATAATATTTTGTGATTTCTAATCCAATTTCATCCATGACAGTATTGGGCATGAAATTATGAGATGCCCCAGAATCCATCAAATAGTTATACAACACCTTATCATGTATGTTTAGGGATGTGTATAACGGAGGGGATGAATCATCTCTGTCTTCTACCATAGACCTAAAATGGTTGTGGGCTTTTCATCTTGGAGACTGAGTCTGTGGAATGGCAGGGTTGATCTAAGGGTGTAATGACCCTAAGGTCATATTTTTCAAAAGTCATGCGTCTCTTCTTTAAATCAACCACAGTGGAATTATTGAAGGACCAATCAATTCCTAACAATGCAAAGTAAGGGAATCTGTCGTCAACTATCTCAATTACCTCAAAATCTACAAATGTTCTTACTCCATAAATGTCCACAGGGACACGTTCCAATCTTCCAAATGAACGTATAGCTTGTTGGTTGGCCATACTAAGCCTGATAAGGGAATAGATCAAATTTGGTTTTCCAATCAGTGCCTAGGTTTGCTTCATCATGACATTGACCTCGGACCCTAAGTCGAGGACTACTTAATCTATCTCATACTCTCATATTTGAGCATTCAAATGTAATTCCTTGTTTGACCTTCTCTTCTTACTATTTGGTGTACTACCCTATTCAATAAGGGGTCTATCTTTCCTAGTTCATAGTGTTTGATTAAATTTTGTAATTCTTGTACATTGCTCTCATCCTGAATCAACCTAATACAAGTATATAGAAATTCCATGAGCTTTCTTACCTCTTTTCCTTCTTTTGGAGAAGCAGACTGATGAAATGCTAGAGGCATTACATATTCTCTCACTTCTGGTCTTGTTTTCAGTGTGGAACCTTGGTCTCCTCTGAATTCTTTTCTTGCCTCCTCAAACATTTGTCTTTCTTTCTTTGCATCAAACATTTGTGTCTTCTTTGTAGCTTTCTTGATTCCTGAGTCTTTTGTAATCTTCCCTGGAGTCAATCTGTATTCTCCTGTAACAACGCCTCCTCTGGTTATAATAGACACTCTAGGGTCCTCTCACTGAGGTTCAGTGTATATCAATTGTACTTGCGGGTTCCAGTGAGGTCCTCGTCTTTACTGAAGCTTAGCTAGCATCACAGGACAATCTTCTATAACATGTTCAAACGAGCTACAATAGTTGCAAGTAGTACAAGGGTTCTAGCAATCCCTTGTGAGGTGTCCTGGTTGTGCACAGTTATAACAGATTATCTGTCCTTGACCTTGACCTATTCCTCCTCCTTTTCCTCGTCCTCTAAATCCACTGCGAGAATTAAAGTTTCCTCTCCCAGGGGATTTATACTGCGTAGTTTTTCCTTCTTGTGGTACTTCACCTTGAATCTTATATATGTCTCTCGACCTTTCATGCATGAGATTGTAAGCCCTACAATCCCTATCATCATGTCCCACAGACTTACAAAACGTGCAAAACAAATTTGTGGGTGTCTGAACATATTTTTGCATGTAATAGCACTCACCAGGGTGATGCCTATTTCTGCATACCTCACACCGGGGTAAGGTGACTTGCTTCAAAGGGCTCGGAGCTCCAGAAGCCAAGTATTCATTGAATAGAGGATAGTGTTCCTTGTCATGGCCTTCTAATATGCATTTGACACACCAGATGTCCTCTCTTTTATCTTTTCCCTTGTCTTTCTTCATGTCTTCGACCTGCAAAGAAAAACTAGTTAGTTGACTCAAGATCTGACTCATACCTGAACTGAATTCTCCCATAGGGGCTGATTTTAACTTCATGACAATCTCCAGTGCCTCAGACTGCGAAGCAACCTTCAGTTGCATCAGAGGAACTCTGATGTGTTGTCAGAGGGCAACAATGAACCATTCTTTGTTTTGTTCATCCGGGATCTGAAAATTCAATCGGCATGTTAAGGTTTTGAATCTCTGATCGAATTACCAAATAGGTTCGAACACCTTCTACTTGATCTCTTTCATCTTTGTAATACATTTTGACTCTGACTTGGGTTTCTTGAACTTTGCAATCAACACATTCTTAATCTAATTCAATGGCTTAGGCTGTGAAATTCCTTGAACAAGCTTCATATACCAACTCAGTGCACGATCCCTTAGAGTGGTACTAAACTGGGTTCTTTTGACAACTTCGTTAGTGACATTTTTACTATTCTATACAACTTCACATAGGAGCCAGTGTTGTTCAGGATCTTCAGATCCATCTCCACTAAATATAGGAAGTCTCATCTCATCTACCATAGATCTTCCTAGTGTCCCTGACTAAGTATGTGCTGAACTGTTAGTAATAGTACTCCGAGGACTCTGGTGACTCTGACTATTCTAGTTGATTAGTGTTGTTGAATCAACAGGAGGGACAATAGTACTTACTTCAATGGTTTGCGCAGTTTCTGAAGTCTCAGGTTCTTCTCGATGAATCTTTTCATCTTTCCCTTCCTTTGTCCCAGCAGGTTCTGAATGCTCCTCATCTGTCAGATCTGCCACTTTTCCACTATAGAAACCTTCATCCCCTTAGTTCTACTTGAATAGGTTTGCAAGGTTAACTTCTTTGAAAACTCTGCCACTGCACGTATGTCCAACTTCTGTGTCACTGTCGTTGTCTGAATTCTTGAACATTAGACTTTCTAGATCCGACCAATATACTGTATCTTCAAGATGTTCTTCTCATGCAATAGCCTCTTGAGTCTCAACTTCAGGAATTGTAAAAAATTTCCTCTAGGTCCCTTAAAGAAATATCTCTCAGCTTGGTTGTATGACTCTACTCTGTCAACAACAAACTCTGTGATGTACCCTCCAATGGTGTTGTCAAACCAGTGATCTATTTCTCGTGATACGGTGTTATCAACTCTCTTAACCTTCTTGATCATCTCCGATGTCCACACTACAAGAGGTCTAGATCGGATCTCAAACTGGGTATCTGCTAATCTAGCTAGCCACTCATACCGCTCCTGAAGGATTCCCCCAAAGAAAATTTTGTGTATATCAGTGAAGATATATTTCTCCAACCAATCCTTTGTACTAATATTAGGGTTCTTGTTCTGGGCTTCAGCAAAGTCCTTTTCTTGAACCTCTATCCACTTTTGAGTCTCTGTATTTCATGGGAACCACCTTGAAATTCCCTCAAGAAGATTCATGTCCCAACAATGGAACCATTTGTTGGCACAGGGGCAGACCTAGGGTTCAGCTCCAAGATCGCACCAACAAGTCCTAACTACTGGCCCTTTTAACAACACCTGCGAAGCAGATGCAGTCTCACCTGAAGAAGTTATGAGGGGGTTGCAAGACAGAGATGTCTACAACCAAGTGGAATATCAAGTGGGACTAATACACGAACAACACAACATTCATATCACTTATCAGCGATCTACTCTGCACATCTACTTATCAGATCTAAAACAGTAATGAAATCAAAGTATATCAATGATAGAGACAAAATACCAATCACACACAACACAAAATATACGTGGTTCACCCTCTCTCTAGGGCTACGTCCACATAATTTTGATTTATAATATATTAAGATGAAGCATACAATTCTTGTCTGCGCTCTTAGCCAGTAGATCCTCTTTCTTCTCCTCTCTTTCTCTCCGCTCCCTACACACCTAGCTGCAGGGTCGACCTTTGCACCTAGATGAAGATATTACAATACTAGAAGGCTCTCGCACTTAGCACTTCTCTCTCACACAACAATAATCTCTCACAACAAAACAACAACTAGATTGAGTTACTCAAACCTGAGCCAACCCTCTTCCCTCATATGGGTTCTTATTTATACATTACAATCACTTACCGACATCCTTAGGTCAATACCTAGGTGTCCAAAACCCTAGATACCAAAACCCTAGGTGTCTAAAACCCTAGGTCAACTTGAACCATATTTTCAGGGCTTCGCCAGCCTATCTTTCCTTCCTTCTCGCGCGATTCTTTAAGGCATCCAATGGTGGATTTCTTCACTTTATGAGTTTTCCACGATCCTTATTTATTTTTGATCTGTTACCCTTGATCTCCTCATCCAACGACTTACTTCTCTCCATCTTTTCTGATCTTTTTCTCACTTCGACCCAGTAACAGTCACTGTGTCTTCTGTGAAGTTCGCATTCTCCTTTTTCTTCCTTGATCTTTGCGTACTTCCATCCCCAAGGGCTAATAGCTGGAAAAACAGGCAGTGGAGTACCCTACCAATATAAGGTGAACACCAAGAAGAGAGTCGTAGCCACGAGGGAAGGCTTGGAAAGTGATGAAGAAGAGGTAGAGGATCTTTAGGTTGTGGAGGGGATTGAGAAAATATTGCGCATGACATATGAGAGGAAGACAAGAGGTCCAAGAGTGGGAATAGAAGGAAACAATCCTATCCATATCAGTGTCAGTGTGGAACCCATAAACCCATGTGTGACTAATACACCAAGAAGAACACCACCATTTAGAAAACCGAATTTTGGGAGAATAAAGACAACAAGAAGTACATCTACACAAGGAACAACAACTGGGGGATCTAGTTCAGGAATCATTAGTCAAGTATCTACACCGTCCAGAGGTAGTAGTTTAGCATTTAGGATGGCAGGACATGATCCCATTATCAAGTTATCAGAATTCAAAGGAGAGGCATTAGAGGACCCTAAGAAGCACTTGTTCATTTGTGAAAATATCTGGGAATCGAAACAGATCATGGATGAGGACACTAAACTTGCGCAGTTAGCTATCACACTAAGATATCGCTCACTGGATTGGTACATGAGTTTAGCTGTAAACGGTTTTCTAGGGACAACCAGAAAAATTGGAGATATCAAAAAGTTGTTGATAAATGAATTCCAGAAGCTTAGTTCAGACGATCAATACATGAATGAGATGATAGATATTAAACAAAAACCAGGAGAATATGTATGGGAAATTGACCAGAGATTCAAATGATTGAAGGGAAAGCTAAAGTATGTCATGACAGATATGCAACATAGGAATCTATTCGTCAATTCACTGCTACCACACTTGAAATACCCTTTGCGACAATAGAATTTTCAAACACAGTAAGAGGCTCCACATGTATCCCTACAACTGGAAGAGAACCAGTATCAGAAGATAGATCCATCCATAGAGGAGATGAAGGAGGATCTAAATAACTTAACATTCTAGCTAAACCCAAACAAAGGTAAGGACAAAATAGAAGTCATTTGGTGTACCACATCCAGGAAAGAAGGACACCATAAGAAAAAATGTCCAACATTCGCGCAGTACATGACAACAATAATGCAAAACCTGTTGCCAATTGGAGGAATATGGTGTGAGATATGTAAGAAACATGGGCATGATCCATATCACTGCCCAATGATGCAGAAGTACCAGACAATACCTAAGAGTTCATATTGAACTTTTGCAAGTCAGTATGCCATGATGAAAAATATTGTAGGACCATGGACCTCATGAGGGAAAGAACATCATATGCTTACAGGGTGCAAGAAGAAATGATGACCGGGAAAGCCGCACCATAGTTTAACCAAGTACCATCTCCATATAACACTACGCAATAGAAGTATAACACTGCATAACAACAATATCACACTGTGCAGCCGCAGTACAATATCGTGCAACCACATTATAATCCTATGTAGTATAACCAAGCTCCTCAGTACAATGCACCACGAGGAGATCAATCTAGATACAGAGGTGGAGGAAGAGAAAGATGAGGCTTTGGAAGAGGTAGAGGACCATTGGTATGCCACAACTGTCAACAACTAGGACACTATGCAATAGAATGTCCACTTCCACCTATGACGTGTATGTATTGTCGTGCACAAGATCATGACACCGAAGAATTTCCTACACTATTAGGGAAGATCCAGGAAAAGAGAAATCATAACAATTAGAATGTTCAATGGATTTCAATGGAATCAAGGGATGAAGGAAAAAACATCATAGTTATGAGGGGAGGAGCTAAGACATGAAAGGACACAGTAAGACAAGATCCAACACAACACCAATGGGTGAAGAAGAATGTCGAACCAAAGAAGCAGTTTGATGCGCATAATGAAAATGAGATATTCAAGAAGTCCAGACAAGAATTCGTGAAGCCATATATTTCATCAACATCAACTGTGCAACATAATAAGGAAGTACTAGCATACGAGATGCCTCCATCATTGGATCACACCAAAGAAACACAACCCCTCGGACAAGTAAGTACAATTAAGGGTTTTTTGAAATCTTGTGTTAAACTACTAAATGATCCATCATCTGTTAAAGTATTACAAAATATGCTAGAAATATGTAGCATAGAGGAAGAAGGAAATATAGAACAAAAAATAGTTAATCATCTGCATACAAGGAGGATGACACCACTGGAGGAATGAACACATAAGTGAAAAGTGCTATGGAGGACGACACCATTGGAGGAATGAAGACATCATTTTGTTCACACATTAGAAGGGATTCCAACAAACTGGTATATAGACCAGGAATTGCATAGAGGAACTACAAACTTGATATTATTATAACAGAGCTTTACAATCACTTTCTCATTTGAGCATGAGAAACCCAACATAGACTCAACACTTAAATGAATCAGAGGGGTGATATTCATTAAAGAACTAGAAGTTGAACTCATGATAGAAGAACAACAACAAAACATACAGACAATAAAAGAACTATTGTCATGCTATCATGTGCAGGAAGAAGCACCAGATGAAGATGACCCACGAAGCATTCATATTTTGGAAGTTGAAGGCGAAAGAGAAGTGGAAGGTCCACCGCTGGAATCATAATTATTTGTTGTGTCAATCACGGTGAAGAAAGTCAACATTGGGACAGTTGAGAATCTCAAAAGGGCCAGCATTGAAGATTGTTGGGATGAGCAAACAATGGAAAGCATAACAGAGTTATTGTGTGAGTACAATGACCTATTCCCAACAACATTGATAGAAATTAAAGGCATGGAAGGAGAGCTAGCTGAAATGAAGATACCTCTCAGAGTTCAGGTAAGATCGATCAGACAGAGACCATACAGACTAAACCCTATATATAAGAAAAAATTCAAAGCCAAAATTGATAGGATGTTGGAGGCTGGAATCATAGAACCTGTAGAGGAATATGAATGGGTAAGCCCTATGTAGTTTAGGATAAAAAATAGGGGTCGACCTGAGGAAGCTAAATGATGTGTGCCTACATTACCCTTTCCCTACTCATTTCATAGATGAGGTGTTGGAGAATGTAGGAGGACATGAACCTTATTCATTCATAGATAGATTCTTAGGCTAACATTAGATCAAGATATCTCCAGAAGATATCTACAAGACCACTTTTTCCACAAAATGGGGATCCTACCAGTACAAAGTCATGTCATTTGGATTGAAGAATGCACTAGCAATATTTTCCAGAGTAGTCATAGTTGCATTCAAATAGTTCATCCATGAGTTTTTGGAGGTATATCTGGATGATTGGACAGTGTATAGTTTTTTGAAAGACCATGTAGTGGTGTTGAGGTTGATGTTATAAGGATGCAGGTAGTGTCAAATATCGTTAAACATCAAGAAATACATCTTTCGAACACCCTTTGGGATACTATTGGGCCATATGGTATGCAAACAATGCTTGCTAGTAGATCCTGCCAAGATTGTAGTAATTGTTAATATACCACCACCAAAATGAGTACATCAGTTAAGAGAAACATTGGGACACATAGGATACTACAGAAAATTTATAAAAGGGTATGCGCAGATCACTGCGCCAATGGAGAAATTGTTAAGAAAAGACAACAAGTTTTAGTGGAATGAGGACTATCGGCGCAAACTGAACACCTTGAAAGAGAAGATGGTAACCGCACCAATACTAGTATTCCTAGATTGGGAAAAGACATTCCACTTGCATGTAGATGCATCAAACATAACACTTGGAGCTATTTTGGTGTAGCCAAGAGGAGGATAATTATACCATCCTATAACATTCGCTAGTAGAAAACTTTCAGAATCAGATCAGAATCATAATACCACAGAAAGAGAAGGCCTAGCTATGGTCTATGTGCTTCAGAAGTTCAGACATTATTTATTGGGAAAACATTTCAAGATGTTCATAGAACATACAACTCTAAAATACCTCGTCAACAAGCCATTGTTGGGGGGGAGAATTTGTATATGGTTATTGTTGTTCCAGGAATTTGATTTCGAAGTGATAGTCAAACTAGGGAAGTTGAATGCAGGACCTCATCACCTGTCGATGATCACTAATGGAGAGGAACCTATGAATCTAGAGGACAACTTTCCCGATGCACGGTTATTTTTAGTGCAAGTAGTTGATGAATATTTTACAAGCATCATTCAATACTTGAGTACAGGGACTACACCATAAGAATTCAACACTGCACAGAAGAAAAATATGGTTGTTAGGGTTGCAGACTATCAATTGATTGCAGGACACTTATATAAGATGGGTGTAGACAACATCTTGAGAAGATGTGTACTAGAACATAAAAGACCTAGGATTTTAACAGATCCCATGAGGGAATAGAAAGAGGACATTATGTAGGCAAAGCTATCGTGCAGAAGGTATTGCGCGTAGGACTATGGTGGACGACTGTTCACATAGAATTAAAGGACTACTACCAGAGATGTGACGTATTTCAAAGGGTTGGTAAACTGAATAGAAGGGACCTGACGCACATGAGACCACAAGTAACCTTGCAGGTATTCGACAAATGGGAAATAGATTTTTTGGGACCAATTAACTCACCAGCAAAAAGGTTAGGAGTGAGGTACATTATTACTGCGGCAAAGTACTTAAAAAGATGAGAAGAAGCAACACCAGTAAAATATTGCAGCACAGAGACAATAACACACTTCTTGTTTGAGCAAGTGATCACTAGATTTCGTTGCCAAATAATTTTGATGAGTGACCAAGGCACTCACTTCATTAACAACATTGTTCAGGCAATGACTAAGGAGTTTGAAGTTTATCATCAAAAGAGTACACCATATCACCCTCAAGCAAATGGAACAGTGGAAGCATTTAATAAGATCCTTGAAAATTCCTTGACAAAGATATGCAATGTCAATAGGGATGATTGGGACTTGAAGATACCAGCAGTATTGTGGGCATACATGACCACACACAAAAAATTGGCAGGTCAGACACCATTCAGACTGATTTATGGACAAGAAGTAATGGTGCCATTATAATTTTTGGTACCTAGTATGCGTATAGAAGCAATTACAAATGTGACAAAGAGAGGCACAGTACAAGAAAGGATAATTCAACTGATGATCATGGAGGAAGATAGGATTCTGGCAGGATTTCACCAAGAAGTACATAAAACAAGGGAGACTTTGTCTTGGTCTACAATATTAAATCCCTTCAACACCCAGGAAAACTCAGAATGCATTGGTTGGGACCATATGAGGTAAATATTGTCACACATGGGGGATTTGTACAGTTGAAGGATTTAGGAGGAACAAAAATTAGAGGAATGATCAATGAGAGTCGACTAAAGTTGTATAGGGATAGTCGACCTCCTAACACTTAAAAAAAATAAAAATTGTGCAGTAATAGAGGGGTTACCGTGCCAAACATCAA
The DNA here is from genome assembly GCA_009831015.1 of Picea engelmannii. Classification (NCBI taxonomy): domain Eukaryota; kingdom Viridiplantae; phylum Streptophyta; class Pinopsida; order Pinales; family Pinaceae; genus Picea; species Picea engelmannii. Next base: position 752,666 of record ML779312.1, on the reverse strand, counting down.
AAGATAGAAACCACCTAAAAGAGGGGTAGTGCACCGAAGAGAGAATGTTCATACGCACACTGAAACATTAGCATGACAGAGAAAGGACCAATGGTCAGAAAAAGGAAAAAATTGCAGAAATGGCGGGTACAAAAAATAGGCACCAACTGACGAAATCCATCAAAATTGAATGTCAAGAATGATTCACGGGACAATGCATTAATTGCACCAACTGGCAACGTCAAGGGAATTCAATGGAAGGTATGTAGGAAGCGCCAATTCATTCAAAACACAACTTGGGTAATGCCTCCGAGAAGTTTCACACGATCCCTATATAAGGAAAGCACGCGGGGATTGGAAGGGTTATTGTGAAATTGAGAAAATCACAGAGCGACGGAATGTACAAATAAGAGAGAGAATTTGCAGGAGTTACAGAGTGAACTAAGCTCGATGAAGACCATTTTTACCACCATGGCACCACCCAATCTAGGAGCATCGATCCAGGCCTACAGGCAACCTCGAAGCAACCTGATAGCACCTCAATAGCCATAGGGAAGAAAACAACAACCACCTCAGCCTATGAAATTCGTCAACTTGGATGAAATCTCATCGCCCAATATGGAACCAGGGAGCCCCACACCAGTGGTGGAGGAAACCCAACAAATGACAACAGTGGGCATGGAGATTGATATGCTGGAAGTAGGACAGAGCCAACAGGCCAAGGATTCAAGAATCCTTTCTGTTGGTTGCGGAGCCTAATTATTTTCCTGATTCAGAGGTCTTTTACCTTCATCAATGTTTATACCCCATGAAGTATTTACACCCCAGAAGTAAGTACACTTTTCCATGCGGGGGCGTGCACAGAGGGGGTACCCCCTCTGAGGGGTTTGGAGGGGCTATCCCCCAGGCTGGGGGCAATTGGGCCCCCAGTGGGAGTTCGGGGGCGAAGCCCCCGAAGGAAAAATTGCCTTGTAAATGTATATTGTAATTTCATTGTAAATATGGACCATTCATTATAAGGTCACAGATCTAACGATAGAAATTATGTGAGGGTTTTTTTCCCTAGAAGGAAACCCTCGGTTATGAGGGAAATGTATTGTGGCTATGCATTATGGCGAGTATTGTATTCTGAGAGAGGATACTATGAGAGAAAGAAGAGGAAGTTACAACGGGTTTTGTTGTAGGTTGTATCCCTTCATTTGCTGGATAATAATAAAGGAAGGACCTGGCAATTTCTCTAGTGGATGTAGCCCACACTGGGTGAACCACATAAGTCGATGTCTCTCTTGTATTTTGTATCTTCTGTGTTTTTTTTCCACATTTGTTTTATTTTATTTCTCCACGGTCCTATTTTTCTAACAACTGGTATCAGAGCGAAAGGTAACTCCCAAGAAAAGAGGGTTCCTGGTTCGAGTGGGAGCAATGTCGGAAGATGGAAAGTTTAGGGTCGAGAAATTTAACGGCCAAAACTACCAGTTATGGAAGATGCAGATGGAAGACTATTTATATCAAAATGAACTATTCCTACCATTGGGCGGAATAGCAAAGAAGTCTGTGGCTATGAAGGACGAAGAATGGGAGATTCTTGACAGAAAGGCTCTAGGAACGATACGGATGAGTCTGGTAGCATCGGTGGCTTTCAATATTTCCAAAGAAAAGACAACGAACGGTTTGATGGACTCATTGGACAAATTGTATGAAAAACCCTCAGCCTCCAATAAGGTATTTCTAATGAAGAGATTATTTAATATGAATATGTCGGAAGGTGGGTCTGTTGCAGATCATTTAAATGATTTTAATATGGTTACTAATCAACTAAGTTCTGTAAAAGTGGACTTTTACGATGAGGTCAGGGCTCTTCTAATCTTGTGCTCATTGCCAGAAAGTTGGAACGGCTTGGTCATGGCTGTAAGTAACTCTGTCTCTGGTTCAAATACTTTAAAATTTGATGATGTTGTTGGTGTTACCCTTAGTGAGGAAATGCGACGGAAAATCACAAGTGAGACATCAACAAATGCATTGAACATGGAGAACAGGGGAAGACAAAAGGATAGAGGAAAGGGTTTCGGGAACCGTGGGAATTCTACGAAGGGAAGATCCAAATCCAGACTTGGAAAGATAGAGTGTTGGAATTGAGGGAAGAAAGGACATCTGAAGAAAGACTGTAGAGCTCCAAAGAAACAAAGAGATGGACAGCAGGAGATAAATCAGGAAGCAAATGTAATAGGTGATGTGTTACAAGATGCTTTCATTCTTTTTGTAGAAAATATTTCTGAGTCTTGGGTAGTAGATTCAGGGGCTTCATTTCATGCCACACCCCATAGGAAACATTTTCTAGATTATGTTCAAGGTGATTTTGGACAGGTTCATTTGGGTGATGATGCACCATGCAAAATTGTTGGAATGGG
>ML779312.1:711764-734061 GCA_009831015.1 Picea engelmannii | reverse complement strand
TGGATTTACTCTAATTTCTCATTAATGTCATAAATATTGGGCGGCTTGACAGGCACTCAGGTTATGGAGAGTAAATGAACAAACACCTCGTGGAGTGTGCCAACCTTGAAGCGCGGGACGTAGTCCGTTTGATTTTAAAAGTTCGCGATCTTAATGATTTAAAGCTTTCCTCGTTTTTCGTCATCTCGTGAATTTCCCTTTATCGTTTTGATTTTATAACTCGCAAGATTGCGAATTCCGATCTTGTCATTAATTAATAATAAACACGATGTAGCGGATCCTTAATGATAAGATTAACTTAATTGTCGGATCGCGAATCGGGAATTCGAAGAAAAGTTTTTAGGAGAACGATATGCCGAGTCGCGATATTGCGATGCAGCGATAATTAAGGCTCAATATAATCATGTCACGATTTCGTGAATCGGAGTTTCGGACATTTTAACTTATGAAAGAAAAATGTCGAGAGGCGATGTGCCGAGAATCAAGTCTAACTACGGTTAGTTGTTTACTCTCGGTTCTTGACTATGGTTATTTAATAATTATCGCGTTCTCGGCTCTCGGGGTTGAGAAAACAAAAATTTAGGGTCGAGAAATGCCGAGGCGCGAAACCCCGACGATGTCATAATCAAGGGTTTAAAGGTCTCATACTATTTTTGCCTTGGACGAAAATTAAAACCGAGTTCGCATTCTCGCGACTCGGGACTTGTGAATTCAAGATATAAGGTGTCCATCTTGCGAGATCACGAAACTTGGAAAATCCTAAGGACAAATATACTTAGGAAAAATGGGCCCTTTGTAAGTGACAAAGCATTATTATTCAGGCAACAAAAGTTCTTTCAGAGTTTTATGATTTTGGAAGGAAAACGGAGAGAGAACAACTTTTTATCTCAAGCATCAGAATATTCAAAATTGTGCGAGGCGAAAAAACAGGGGCGGCTCCAACAGGAGGGAGCCTAAATATACAAAATTTTGTGAGCACTCCACTCGTTGCTGCATAGAGAAATACCTATCATTAGGGAGCACTTCAGACCCCAAAAATAAAAGTGAAAATGCAGGCATGTTCACAGGGTATTACAATGACATTCAAGAAGGCATTGCCAACACTTGGTGGATTATGTCAGAAGTGGTCGCACAATATCAGGGCATAGCCAACTTTAAAGAGACCACACATGCAGTATGGATCCAAGCATGAAAGGATCCTGAGAAGGAATGGCTACAACTGCGGTACTACGTCAAGGAAGAGGATGTAGAGATGGCCATCAAGTATTGGCAACATGACTGGAGAGTTCTAGTTATGAATCAAGAGATGTCCATGGACAAGGAGGTTGATGCAGGGAAAGAACAGACACCTGCAGGAGACAAAACGACGCCCAAGAAGCCAAATCCAGGTAATACGCTGACACAGCAAAAGAAATGGGGTGCGCCAAAGAAAGGTGCATATGTGGGGAAGAAGAACAACACCCAAATTCTGCGGGAAAAGGAAAAGGAGACTGAGACAACACAGGGGACCACATCAAGTGCTACTCCACAGAATCAAGTACATACCAAGAGTTCAATCATACACATGGGGGGGAGGGGTGCACGCAAGAAATATAAGGTGCAAAAAATGCCACTAGATTACAAAATCACCCAAGACGACGCAGACATCGTGGAACAAATGGTCCAGGACCGAACAACGGAGGATTTTGATGAAGACCAATGTAAAAGGGACAAGATCCAGGAAGAGATGATCGACCTAAGGTAGCTCCTAGAGAAGATCAGAGAAACATAGAGGGTGGACAGAGGAATAGAGTCAGTCCCCGCAACATCACAGACAGGAGCCAACATTGGGTTGAGCGAGCAAGATACGATCCAGACAATAGCACATGCAAGCTTGAATTTTCACATTACACCTAGCATGTTGCGCATGGATGAAATTGTGGGCCAGACACCCTTGAAATATCTTCCACAAATACAGTTGGTAATGGGGAGGATACCAATGCAGGCGTTATATAAACTGCAAGTCAGCGTCGCATAGGTGGTACAGTTGTGCACATGCACAGACACAACAGAACTACAGTAGATGAAGGACAACAGAGAAGCATTGGAGTTGGTGCTTAAGAAGATCAAGCTTGATACCAAGGATGAGAAATATCACGTGGATAGGCTTGAACAAGGATTGGTTGTAGCCTATGAAAGAATTCCAAAGAGTGTGCAAACAACAGAGCCTACAACGACACAGAAAATTGATTATATTGTGCAAACAATCGATCAATAAATGAAGGAGATCGAGAACCTCCGGGAACAACTCATCCCTACCACTCTCCCGAAGGTAAAGGAGGAGAGGAAGCATGAAGCAGCAGGGAATATGGAGAAAATGGAATGACAAGTCAGTGAAGCTACCGACTTGTTTGATAAAAAAACACAGCTATGGACAAAGCTAGAGGAGGATCAACTGGTCTAGCAGTGGGACCAGGAAGAGGAAAATATAAGCACATCTATCCAGAACCTCAAGCAGAGGCAGAAGATGATGCAGATCACCGAGTGCCTCAAGGGAGTACAAGATATGAATAAGATACAACTAGAACTCATAGATGCACAGACACATAAGAAGGGTCGACAAGATCAAATGGAACCTCTCCAAGAGATAGCAGCAGAGGTGATTGCATAGGCAAAAGAGGAAAAGAAGAACATGGTACAAACTCAAGAAGAGTTCGCAAAGATGATCAACGAGGATATTACAGCGCAAGTAATGGATGCACTTAGAGAAAAGGTCGTGCAGGCTCAAACACAAGAAAAGGAACTCAGAGAGAAGTTCTAGACTCTCGGAGGAGCTATTGAAGAAGCTCACAAAGTTTAGGTGGCTCAGGATGAACCACATGTCAGTGTTGGGGGCCTGTTGGATGCAAGCCTAGTAAGGAGAAAAGGCTATTTTTGGAAGAGAAGCATGTAAGGAGGAAATGACAGCGGGAAGGAAAATCATCATGTGTAAAGGAAGCATGTGAGGCACATATGCAAGAAGACCTAACGACGCTAGGGTTAGGGTTTTTGTAATGTATTATAATGGATGATGAGCCAATAATATAAATAGGTAGTACTTAGAGGAAGACGAGGATCGAAGAACCGACCGAGGAAGAGAGAGTTGTAAGAACTGTACAAGTCAGTAGCTGGTGAGTTAGGGAAGTAGCGAACGACTCGATCTCAAGGGTTAGATCACAGGCTAAGGAGCCTGGTGTGATCTAGTCAACCTCATAGGGATCAAGGAGCCTATTGGAGAGAGTAAGACCTAATATTGTAAACACGTGCGGCGTGACATATTACTGAACTATAATAAAGAGCCTGAGAGCCATATCTTTGTGGACGTAGCCCAGGAGGGGTTGAACTAGGGTAACCCATGTGTTATGTGAATGAATGTATGCGTCTTTATTGTTGTTAAATGGTGAATGTTAGATGAATGAATTAACTAGTTAGATCTAGTATTTCACATGCATGAATAGAATGTATGTTATAATCAGATGTTAGACTGAATAAATAAAGAATACAAAATACAACCGCAGATATCCACTCATTCCCAGGGTGCAAACACCTGAGTATTGCAGCCACCCATAGAGCTATATTGGGTGAGTCTGTGCAAAACACCCTGTGTGTTGCATTGCCTTCTGGTCTTCTAGAGGGGCCAATAATTTTAGAGGCATTTTGTTGGGAGCTTATCAAATCTGAACTAGGGTCAATCTATGATAGTAAGGTAGGATCTAAATAACCCATAAAGAATCCTAAATAGAAAAGACAAAGACTAACAAAGGGTAAAATCCAAGAAGGAGATTCATTTTGGGGGATCAATCAGAGACTTCAACTATCATTGAGGTGAAAAATCCCAAAAAACCTTCACTTAGGCCCTCAAAATGGCCCCAAAAGTTTAGGAACCGAAAAACTGCTAAAAATAGTAAATTGTGAGATGATACAATTACAAATATTATTGTTGTTTGTGTCATATATATATATATATATATTTAGTGTTTACTAAGGTAATTAGAGGATAATGTGAAAAATATCTAAGTCTTTCCTCTCTCTATATATAAACTATTAATATAAAATTAGTTTTAAGTAATATGAATGAAATGGTTTACATTTACTAATAATTAGTAATGAGAATACAAGTTTTCTTATATTTTATATTAGAAAGTAATGCTGAGCCAAGCGGGCCATGGCTGGGACAGGTTCGAAATTTCGACGGAATAGGTAAGAAACTTCGAGAATGGACATTCCGGGAAAAATATTTTCTATTTAAATACCATGGCCCGCCTAAATATATAGGTGCACACCTAAGCCTTGGATACCTTTCATCATACCTAAGCCGGTCTTGACCCGTTTTTAAATTCTAATTTCTCATTTTCTATTTAAATATTTGTATACAATGTGACTATTAAAGGGGTATCTATCATAAAAGCGATTTAATAAATCTTTATTTTCTTATACCAAAATCTAAAATTGACTTTAGTGGATGTAACACAATAAACACAATAAAGTAATAGTGAAGTTTGTACTCGCGATATGTATTGGAGTGTGTGTCTCCGGTTGTCGGAGATTAAGTGTCTTTTCAAAATAAAAACGCGGAGATTAAGTGGCTTTTCAAAAAAATAAGTGGAGATTAAGTGGCTTTTCAAAAAAATAAGTGGCTTTTCAAAAAAATAAGTGGCTTTTCAAAAAAATAAGTGGCTTTTCAAATAAATAAGTGGAGATTAAGTGGCTTTTCAAATAAATAAGTGGCTTTTCAAATAAATAAGTGCAGATTAAGTGGCTTTTCAAAAATCTAAAATCGACTTTAGTTCACCAACAAAAGTATATATAATCGTAAGACATATAGCACTAGTGAAAATAGTTCACCAACAAAAGTATATATAGAATCATAGATCCTAAACAATTAAGAATAGTCATGAGTGACCAAGAAGCTTCTTCTTTCTTTCATTTCAAGTCTTAGTAAGCATAATTAAAAGATAATGTGAGAAATATCTAAGTCTTTCCTATATATATCTTATAAACTATTAATATAAAATTAGTTTTAAGTAATATGAATGAAATGGTTTACATTTACTAATAATTAGTAATGAGAATACAATTTTTCTTATATTTTATATTAGAAAGTAATGCTGAGCCAAGCGGGCCATGGCTGGGACAGGTTCGAAATTTCGACGGAATAGGTAAGAAACTTCGAGAATGGACATTCCGTGAAAAATATTTTCTATTTAAATACCATGGCCCGCCTAAACATATAGGTGCACACCTAAGCCTTGGATACCTTTAAATTCTAATTTCTCATTTTCTATTTAAATATTTGTATACAATGTGACTATTAAAGGGGTATCTATCATAAAAGCGATTTAATAAATCTTTATTTTCTTATACCAAAATCTAAAATTGACTTTAAATCTTAGACAATAAAGCTAATAGTGTCTCCGGTTGTCGGAGATTAAAGTGGCTTTTCAATAATAAAAAAATAAAAACGCGGAATAGCTTAAAAAAAGTGAACCTTTTTCCCAAAAGTTAAAAAAGTGAACCTGATCCATCCAATGGAAGTGTGTGATATTGATTCCACGAAATGTCGTTATGTGTTGGAATATGCGTGTCTAGTGTCCAATAATAAAGTGGCTTTTCAATTAAAATTCAAATATGTGGTATGACTCTAAAATTCAATAAATATGTAATATTTGAAAGTGTTGCATCTTTCTAACTTATTTGGAATGTGGTGAAGGATGACTTAAACATTTACATTGAAATTAATTTTGATAAAATTTTCAATTTTTTTATTATAATTTTGAGTTTTTAAATATGGTTAAATGATTCGAGTCAATCATATAGGTTTATTTGGAGAAAGGGTTTAATTTGACATTTCTTTATTGAAAGGATAAGTTCTTTAGTTATGGCACAATTACCATATACAAGATAAGATGCACTATTATCTAAGAACATTTCCTTGTCGCAAAACCAATCAATAACTAAGTTGAAATGAAACATGATTAGACATATAGCTCTCGGGAAAATAGTTCACAAAAAAAAGTACATATATAATCATAGATTCTAAACAACCAGGAATAGTCATGAATCACCAAGAAGCTTCTTCTTTCATTTCAAGTCTTAGTAAGCATAAGAGAAGTGAGAGTTGTAAGTTTTAAACCTTTTACAACAATGCAATGCCCACATAGATTCTTGAAAAATAGAAAAGAACACAATTGCAATCGCACATATACACATATATGTACCCTAGAAACACAAACCAGAAAACCAACAAACCTTAAAGGCACATCTCTCTCTTATTGGTATCGATTAACTTCACCATTGCAATACAATATATATGCCTTCCATAACATCCTAAACCATAATCCATTTACCTGAATTAGATTACAACTCTAGCTCCTTTACCGAAATTAGGTTACATGCATAAATAGCCATACAAAGATACGCGTGGAGTGGAGATAGTAATGTGAACACATGCATAGCCATGAAAATGTATGTGAGGACATGCATAACTTGGGAATAGCCATGCAAACACATGCATGAACATGTATAGCCATACAAACACATGGATGGACATGCATAACTTGGAGATATCCATGCAAACACATGCATGAACATGCATAGCCATGCAAACACATGTGATGACATGCATAACATAAAGATAACCATGCAAACACATGTAATAACATGCACAGAATATAACCATGAACCATGCAAAGAACATAGCCATGTGTCATCCAAAGACATGCAACCTATTCCCAACAAGAGTAAACTTCAATGACACTATAATAGTCCACAACTTAAAATCCACCCCCACACCCCCCAAGCACCAAGATAACTAGGAACTAAGAGAATATTCTCAAGACCAAACATGGATCTGTAAGAATATAAAAACTCTAGCTAATTATGATCTCTATTTTAACATAGGAAGATAGCTTACAAAACAAAACAAAAAACACTTTGCTCTAAGTCAATGGTTCTATTTATAAGTTTAGTTTATGTCATTTGGATTATCATCTTTGTGATTCTTCAACTACCCTATATTACTCTTGAGCTTCTCAAGCTATCAACTCATTATTGGATTACTGAGAGGGGGGAGTGAATCAATGATGAGCAATTTATACCACTTAATAATCCTTTTAACCACAATGCATATTATTTCAAATTATTCAACAATGCTCATCAGTTCATCATCAATATATTATTGCATCAGAAACATTAACATCCATCAGTGCATAAAGAACAATAATAGACACATCCACACAATACACAATACACCAATATTTTACGTGGAAACCCAATGTGAGAGAAAACCACAAAATGCTTTTCTTATATGTCTTTAAGAATTACATTCAAGGAAGCATCAACTTCCAATTCTCCAACTCCAACTGGAAGGAGGCTCCAACCCCCTAGTTTCTCAGGCTACAACCTAAGGGAAGCTCCAACTCCCCAATTCTATAGCTACAACAAGAAGGAGGCTACAACCCCCTATGTTCTCTGACTACAACCGGAAGGTGGCTACAACCACTTATCCTTTCCCCGTCTAACCGCCCTGAAATATAAGTGTCAAATGATGAAACCATGCCACACTATCCCTGTGAGATATACCACTATAAGACTATACCAATCTGTGCCAACAACCTGTAACCAACCTGTACCAAAAGCTTGTAATCAATATTGTACAAGAAGTCATCCTATACCAACAAATACCAATAGATACATGACATGTATATGCTGCATCTAGCATATGTATGTGCCTTGTCTATATTGCATCCTGCGTATGTACATGGCCTTTCTATATTGCATCCTCCATACACCTTCAGAAAGATAGAGTTTTCACCTTTCTAAAACTCAAAGCCTTTGTTGTCTCTGTCACATCAACCTACAACCTGTCCCAACCTGTACCAATCAACCTGTATTATCAACCATGTACATCAATCACTCACACAACATGTACCATCCCAAGTGCATCAACTATGCACATCACAATACCTCATAACCATCACCCAAGACCAAGATGTTCTTTTAATAATATATCAAGATATTTGTTGGTCCTAAAGTCTGCACCTAACTACTAAAGGGAATAGCTAGGCCACCTCAAGTTTGGAATGGTTTTTTTTTTGATAATTTGATTTTGTTGGTCAGTTCAAGGATAAGCTTTCAAACATGGTAATCTAGTTAGACAGGCCACACAATATAAATGTAGGTTCTCCTTATCTAATGGTATGGATATTGATGGGTAGTTTGGGAATATGAAATACAAACACAAGAAACAACAACAAGTAATGAAATGAATTACTTTCTAAGTGAGAATTAAGACTAAAAATTATATTTTAAGTCCTAGACAAATATATGGCTACAAATCATCCAACAGGTTGTCAAACAATTGATCTTTTTACTAAAACAATGGTTGTATAACAGGTTGCATAATCAACAAAAAGATGAATTAGGACAATAGCTGAAACAAAAATGAAATGTACATTGCACATATCATAAACTTGCATCCAAGATAAGACTAAAACACATACATATCTGAGTAAGAAAACACAACTGTCACCAACATATAGTCATCAGGTAGAGAACTTTACAATCATATGAGTAGGTCTATCCCTTTTGATCCTTCTATTCTTTCACCAAAAAATGAACCCTAAAACCATACAAAAACTGCTTATTAATCCATGTTGCAGAGGATTTTGACCCTATTTAAAACTCAAGCTTAACATCTGTATGACAACTAAATAACTGGACTAATATTCTTTCACTACAACATAGCTACACCTCTTTAACTTGAGTGCATTTAATGGAAATATCAGTCATGAAACTCTTTAACTTATTCTCAACAAAAATGTGGATCATATCACACAAAAATGACCACTTATTTTGATTTGACACTACTATCTTGATCTTAGAATAACTAGACATATATAAGAGAAAAATACTTCTACTATCTAAACTAGAGTGAAAAAACCTTTAACAAAACTAATATGACAGATGGTAGTGACTGAAATTGTGCCTTGATATCCATGTGTATTTTCAGTTGGAGTCTAACTGGTAGATAACTTGATGTCCTCACAACTTCCTTGAACTCTTCCTCCTTATCATAAGTACTCCACCTCAGACGATTTCCTTTGAGAAGAAGTAGGTATTTTGATGTTTTCTTTGCAATTTCTGATACTTTTTCTGCAGCTTGGAATGTTGCTTCTCCAATTCTTGGTTTTGTTGTTGTAGAGTTTGAACTTGTATCCTTAATGCTTGCACCTGGTGGTTATCCTTTGCAGCTTCATCAACTTCTTCTTTTGGTTTGACCAATACCTGCTTCTTGCCTTTCTCTTTCAATCTCTTCTCTTCATCCATGATGGCTTTGTTGTAATCAACCAATATTCTGCTTCTCCTCGACCTCATTTCATACCTATGCGTTATTTCAGGTTCTCTCCTATGTTATTCCTTCATATGCTCTTTCACTTATGATATGATGGCCTTAAATTTTGGTTTGATTTCCACTAAATGTTGCTTGGGGGATACCTCTGCATGTGGGGAGATTCCATCAGAATCCTACTCAGGATCTGGGCCTAAGTCCCTTACATCTTGTTGTAAGCTTGAATCTATAGGGTACTCTGTTTTGACAGCTACAAGTTTCACTCCTGAAGCTTCACCCTTGCAAAATTCCAATTTTCCTTTATCCCTTGTCATCTTTTTCAGTGTATGGACAACCATTTCTTCCATACTAGAAAGTTCATGGATTTCATCATCTTCAATCACAATTGGCTGGGGGTCTTTTAATGATCACTTAAAAATAGCCTTCCAGTTCAGTCTCAACTGGTTTGTAATTCTGGCTTTCCTATTTGCCTTGTTGGGAATCCCAATTCTTTTATTCCCTTTCCTTTTATTTCTTTTCTTATCCTCAGGGGATTCCTTGAGTAAGGTTTCCACGGGGATAAAATCTTCTCTAAATATTTATGGACTATGTTGTTTTTCTTTCATTTTCCATCTCATTTTTGGCAACTAACCCTACTTTTTGGTGGGAGTTACCCGTGTATCTTCAGCATTTCTATGTGACAAAGGAATCTCTGGAATATCTTGTGTTTTTTGTTGTATACCAAAACACATGTTACCTTTATTTTCCCTTCATTTTGCAGTGGAGGACCTCAACTGCATTCGAGGGGTTTCCTCTTTCGTTATGGTCGTTGACTTGTCTGCACTCGATGGGGTATCTTTAGTTTTGGGAGGCCTTTTCTTGTTTGTTGGTTGTTGTGATACCTTCGATGAGCTACCAAATTTAGGGGAAACCTTATCCTCTATGCCATCCTCATCTCCTTTATCATCAATTTGTGTATCAGGCTTCTTTTCTTTCTCTTGTAAACCCACATATCGCAAAAAGTAATCCCAAGACATTTCAATTTCGTCAAACATGAAGAGCACCATGATTTTGATCAAACCCTGATGATACAAGCTTTTGTGGGTAGACTTGGGATGGCTCTGAACTCTTCTAGCCATTTTAGTGAGGCTTTTGAGAAAATAAAAGGACAAATTCAACTCTTTATCATTGCCTAGGTGCATGAGAAACCACATGTGGTAACAATGTATGCTCTTGAATCGACCCTCGCTTGTAATGTATCACTTAACATTTGGAAGAGGACCCTTCCATGTAATAACCCTCGGCTAAACCCCCGCTGTAAATGTAAATGAAAATGTACTTAAGTTGGTGAGATGTTTGATATGATTTTTGCATGCACCTTCCATGGTATAGTGTGCACATGTACTGCACACTAAAATGATGAAGTGTGCACATTCCAAGATACCACGCGTAGCAAACTAAGTGTGCACGATTTTGAGGCCAGGAAGCCTTTGTGTATATGTTGTTCTTTATGGGTTGGCGAGCCAGTTATTATAAGATAGGAGGCTTATGTGTTGAATTAGGCTGGAGAGCCTAGACGCTAAATTTCAGTGAGCCTATTTTTGTATATGTCTTATCATTAATATAATACATTGGTGCGTGTAGACCGACCACGATAAAAGAGTATGGGGGACTAAACTCCACTAGTTAGGGAAACGGGGATAAAATTCAAGGATAAGGGGCTAACCTAGGGAACTTAAGCCAAAAAGGAATATTATATTAATATTCCTTAAAGTATAAAGTATGGATAATTATTTTATCCTAATTTATAAGGATGGGGACAAGTGGGCCAAAGTAGTCCTCAACATGACAAATGTCAAGTTGGGAACATGCATACATATAGTTTGGACTTAGTTCATTTTCCCATTCATTTCATCATCATTCAATCACTCATTCAGTTGTCCTATGTACCTTCCTGTACCTGTATCCATACATGTACCTGTACCTATACCTGTATCCGTAGCTATACCCGTACCCATACCCGTACCCGTACCTGTATCTATGCTTGGTTATCTTGGGAGATGGATTGAAAAGGTGTGTTATCAGGCTTGTGGGATACTGAAGAGGTGAGTTTTCATGCCTGTGAGCAATTCTCTTGAGGTGAGAGAATTGCTGGGAATTGATTTCCTAAAGGTGCCAAACTGCAGCTATAGGGCTCTGAGACTTCCTTTCCGACCTATTGTTGAAGCCCCGAAAGGGAAGTGGGGCAGCCAAAGGACTTTTGAGTAGAGAAGGGGCATACTTCCTAGGGTGGAACAGGCATGTGGGGAATGAGGGACTATAAGTTATTAGTTTGAGTTGGCACCTGTCACAAATTTTTTCCCGTTGTCTGAGATACATTAGTGTGGTTAGGAATCCCTTTACCCGGGTGGAGTTTAGTCCCATCTCGGGGGTGACCCACTGCTGAGAGTGATGAGCAATGTGGTCTAAGGCTGGGAGGTTCATGGAAGGTCTGCATGCAGTTGGTGATATTTTTACCAAGATAAGTGCGAATTGTGTGTTAAATTATGTGCCACAATCTTATTTATGCGTTTATTTTTATGGGTTTTTCCTATATGTGTTGCATGTGTATTTTTATTATTATTCTGTATGAATCTGTGCATTTGTAGAATGTATGTGTATTTTAAGTTATATATATAAATATCTGCAAGAGTTTATGTGTGTAAACATTTTAATTTTGTATACAGTTCGAAAAGTTTATGTGGCAGAGCCCAATTGGATGCTAGGGATGCTACAATATGGTATAAGAGCTCCAATTTTCAACACTGGGCCTGGATGGGCTGAACAAGTTGAAATGAAGTGAAATTTCACAGAGAATTGATTTCGAGGTGGCCAATTTTCAAGTTACAGTGCGTCCATGGTAAAAATTAGAAGCAATTGCGTGGAATTGGGCAAAAGCCCCAATTTATGTTGTTAAATTCATGGGAAAATTGAGAAATTTGGCCAAGTGGTGAGACATTATTAATTTAATATCTATTCTAGCAAATTCAGACCTGGAATTGGTTGAATTTGAAGTTACAGGGAAGCCATGACAGATGGAGCGAGATTAGTTGGTTAAAATTATCAATTTGTGAATTGGGTTTGGGAAAAAATTGTTCCGGGAATGTCAACCAACAACTAATTGTTTTTGCAGAGGTTGAATTGGTGTTATCGGGGTGAAATTGAAAAAAAAATCATAGTTGCAGAATGCCTATGGTGAAAATTGGGAAAAAGTTTGGCAAAAGGCCCAATTTATGTAGCAGAATTCTCGAGGAATTGATGCACATAGAAATGAATGTGCGCAGGTGTACCAACTAAAAATGCATCATGCGCGGTGAAAAGCTTGTGATGCGTGAAAAATATTGGCGTGCGGGTGTGCACACTTAAATTTGGTGCTGCACGGTGTAGATTGGTAATGTGCAGAAAATATTGGTGCATGAGTATGCACACTTAAATTTAGTGTTGCGTGGTGCAGAGTGGTAATGCACAAAAAATAACAGTGCACGGATGTGTGCACTAAATTTAACACTGCGTGGTGTGGATTGGGTGTGCACACGCATAATATTGGCACACATGGTGTGCACAGTATTGACAGAGTGTAGAGGAATGTTGTTGGGGCGCACACAATGTAGGTATATTCCTGTCACGGTACAATTTAATTAATGGTGCACGATGGGAGAATACTAAAATTTGGCATGGTGTAGTGCATAGAGTGCAATGCTCATGGAATATTAGCATGTGACACAAAAATTGCATGCAACAGGTATTAGTGCATGAACCAAAATTGTGCGTAGTAGATATTGGTGTGTGACACAAAAGTAGTGAGCATCAGATATTGGATCGATAGAGAAGTGATCCACATTGGTTAAAGTTGTGCGGAGCATGCAATACCTTATGGTGTTGTTGCGCAGGCTAAATATGGGTGTAAAATTTAAAATTTGTGCACGCAAATTCGTTTGGATGGTCTACAATAGCAGAAAAGCAGTGAATTTTCTGTGACATTTTATATTGTTTGAAGGTCATCTTTTTGCAGCGCGATTTTGAGGCCTTAAACAACATTTTTTGATAATCAAAAACCCCAAGCACAAACTACATCAAGGTACACTCTGTCTCTGCAACTCAAATGAAAAATCTTGGAGAGATATTTTTAATGGTGTAAACCATTCACCAAACAGAGCTTTTATGAGGACGTTACAGGACAAATAGTGAAGGGTAAATTTTAAGACCGAAGTAACTTCGAAGGGCCATAAATTTCCTCTCAAGACTCATAATTGAGCATGGAAGCAAGCTTTGGAAAGGTCTTGGACAAAAAAATATAATTATTCACCCATAAAATTGATCTGGGCAGTCAATTTCTCATAAAATGAGAAGAAAGAAGTCTAATATATTATTGAACCAGAATGGTTCATGTTTTTCATGAAATTGATGAGTCAGTTAATCGGACAAAGTTTTGTTGGCTACACATTTTGCAGAGTTAACAACAACTAGATCAGACCAAGATCATCACATAGTGTAGAGGGATGGAAGATACACATGGGGCTTACAACCAGGAAGATGAGGTCATGGGAATGGATGTCCATATGGGTATTTAAGGAACAAAATCCAATGGACATGGAGAAGGAAAGGATGAAAACATGAATATGGTAGAGACCATTAAAAATTTTCAAAAGGATGTCCAAAGCCATAAATATGATAATGAAAGGTTTATGAAAGCCAAGGAGTAGCAGGAGGACTTCAACATGAATTTAATGAAGAGATTGATCAAAATAGAAAATAATTTAAATAAGGAGAGTTTCTCAAACAAATCAGGAAGTCACAGGTCTCCTGATCAGAAAAGAAGAACAATAAGTGTTAGCAGACATCACTGTTATAGCAAGATTTGACTCATCCTATGCAATCTTGACTAGAAGGCCTTTTCCCATTTTCCCATGCAGACCTATCTTACTTGTTTATAAAATCCAGAGCTAAAAATAAATAGTTTTCCACATGTACGCATCTTTCACACTATACATCATGCATATACGCAGGCTGCTCCACTACAACCCGTGTACATTAGGATTTGTGCCAGAAAATTAAAATTAATATCGGGTTTCCATGTCATGACAGGAGATCTATGATACTTGGCCTTCCATGTACTAGAAATGCTCCGACTCAACCCTTCAGTTCCATTGTGAAGGCTATAAATTGGCCAATTTTGAGCTATGGAAAAGGAGAAAGAATTCAACTTTGAGAGCAAAGTTACTCTGGAGAAATTATTTACTTTATATTGAGTCCGCATCCCTTTGTCCTTTATGCCTGAGCATAGTGTTCATCCCCCAAGCTCTTCCCTTATTGATTGATAACCTCATTGTTTCTCTCTTATGAGCTTACCTTTGGTGGAGGATTGAAGTGGTGGAGGCCCAGTTGGAAGGAACTTAGTTTCTCGGTTTTGAACCATGCCGACACGAAAGTTTGTAACATTTTCATTTCTACTGATCATATATTAATAGAAATACTCTTTTCCCATCCAATTGACATCTTGAAAATATGTTGAATTATTATTCCATGGGCATATTTGTCATGTTTATTAATGGATTATGCTATTGAATGTGCTAACATTATATAATATCACCATATGCTTGCTTTGCTTGGTTGTTGAGGATTAGTTGCAGGTATATTTCTTTGGGTCAAGTGCTCAACGGTGGACTTCATTGAATGTATGGATGAGGTAGGCCTTTTATCTTGTCTTGCTAGTGTTAGCACTAGAAGTCACCCTTCATATTGCGAGAAAGGCAAGCCCGATACCCATCAGAGTTTTATGTCACAAGTTGATTATAAAAGGGTCAAATGGACACTGACTCAGAATCGTATCATTTTAACTTAGGAAACCGGACTCATATGCACAAGCATATGAGGTCTTGGTTTAACCTCATTCAGTGGGTTGTAGTAAGGGCGAGTAGAAGGAAGAATTTGGTGAGAAGATGTAAAGTTCTGTCGAGGACATTGGTTGTTTCATCAACCCAAGGAGGAACAATTTAAACGCAAGAAATTCTCAAATTTAAATCTCAACGAAACTGAAAGGAATTATAACAACACTATAATCAAACTTTCATCATAATACAGTCATAATAATTCAAGTGAATCAGTCAACCATGAGCTCTTTCAGCATCAGAGGGAAACAAGAAGGAATAAGAAAGTTGACTATCATTAAACCAGAATTCTCGAATACAGATAGATAACCAGAAGCTAGAGGCTTTACTAAAACTTTACAATACGGGAGCTTTTCTCTACCATCGACCATAACAAAATATCAAAACTGAGTATTTATACTCAAAAAAAGTTTCTCCCTTCAGAAGCACACTCTGGTTATGTATTCAAGGCTTGTCGTCTGCATATTCTTCTGTCAGTTTGCACTTCCATTCTTCTGTCAGACGCAAGATCAGATCGGAATGGGCTTCATAAGAAATCCATGACAGGGAAATTTCGGCTGATAGTCTACCCTCCATGGCTAGATTTATCATGATTTCAATTTATGTGGTGAAACGAGGTTTCAACCACTTTCTTCGTTCTCATTAACTGCTTTTATTGGGATCAGGCCCAGGCCTGACGCCCATGAATGTTCCAGGTGAACTCACAATCACTTTCAGTCAATTTTGGCTCCTCGAGGCCACACAACTCTTTTTATGTAACCAACTAGGGTGCTCGAGCCTTTCGTGCCACTTCTTCCCATTGCCCCATGGGACCGTGTGCCGTGACCTCATGCTTATCCCTCACAATATTTCGAGGTTTTTCATTTAAGGAGTTTTCACTCCCCCTGATCTCCAATGTTCCGATGCTCGATCCAGACCACATTGTTGAAAGGGACCTAAAGCTAGTACATGCTTCAATGGAAGAGACTTGAGTTGTTTCTTTCCAGAGAATTTCTGTCATTTGATACAAGCCCTAACTTTTGCATAGACATCAACAAACAAGGTAGGCTAGTAGTACCCAACCCTGAGTATTTTGTAGGCTGCTGTTTTCTAGAAATGATGCCCCCCACATATGCTATCATGGAACTCAAATATAATCTTTTGGGTCTTGTGTGGGTCTAGACATCTTAAGAGCACTCCTAGAGGATCCTTCCAATATAGAACCTGGTTAATAAGGCAATATATGATTGCTTTGATATTTAAATCTCTTGGCTTTCTTTTTCCCGTACCATCAAGGGGTCTT
Organism: Picea engelmannii; assembly: GCA_009831015.1. Lineage (NCBI taxonomy): Eukaryota > Viridiplantae > Streptophyta > Pinopsida > Pinales > Pinaceae > Picea > Picea engelmannii. Next base: position 717,506 of record ML779312.1, on the reverse strand, counting down.
AATTCTTGCAAAAAATATATAATGTCTTTGTACCAGGCACATTCTACCAATTGAGGGTTGTCCTAAGGACTTTTATCAGACAACTCAGCCTGCTGATTTTCTGAGCACGTGTGGATGAAGTTAACCCCCAAATATTTACAATTAGATTAAGCCAATAGCTTGGATAAACCTTGGCCTTTAACTAGTTTGGTGGGTTTTATTTCTAGATCAAATTCAAGTATTTTGGCAATCCACTTGCTCCTTTTCCCGTCTATGTCAGGCTAAATGAGAATTTCGTTCACATAAGATGAAGGAACATATGCTATGACCTTTGAATGCAACATATAGACTCTGAAATATTTTAGATCCTTCACCAGAGCGTAGGCCTACTTCTCCATGATGTCATATATGATATTTTCATCTCTCAGTGCTCTGCTGAAAAAGGAAATAGGATGCTACATCCCTTCATGATTCTTCTGCAGTAAAATAGTTTCCATTGTATCGAATGAAGCAAAGGAAAAAATAAGAAAATCCTTGGAATAATCAGGATTGATTAGCATAGGTGCTTCAGTCAATGATTTTTTGATTTGGTTGGAGGATTCTCTAGGCTCAACATTCCATTTTACTTTGTTTCCCTTCCTGATCATGGCCATGATATGCTTCACCAGTTCGACAAAATTGGAAACAAACCTTCTCAGAAAATTAACTTTCCCCAAGAAAGACCAGACCTCTTTATTGGATCTCGGGAGTGACAAGGTTTGGATTGCTTCCACCCTACTGGGATCAATTATTACTCCCTCGGTAGATACTATATGCCCCAATAATTTTCCCTCCTTCATGGAAAACAACGATTTCTTGGGATTTAAGGAGAGACCAAACCTTCTTCATTTTAGGAAAACTTTTCTTAGATGACAACAATGTTCTTCATCAGACCTGGAGAAGACTGTTATGTCATCCAGATATATGACCACAAATTTATCCTTTTCTCTAATGAAGGCGATGTCCATGGCGTGTTGGAAGGTTGCTCCTACGTTCATCAACCCAAAACGATTTTTGTCATACATGAATGTGCCCCAAGGAGTGGTGAACACTATGTTTTCTCTATCTTCAAGCAAGACAGAGATCTGATTGTAGCCATAAAATCTGTCAATCATAGAAATCCTGGGTGTTCATGTCACCCTCTGCAATAGGTGTTCCATCTTTGGCAGCGAGTAATTTTCCTTCTTAGAGATTTTGTTCAAATTCCTGAAATAGACACACAGTCTGATTTCTCCACTTTTATTTCTTACTGGGACCAGGTTTGACACCCACTTAGAATATCTCAATGGGACAATGATTTGGGCATCTAACAACTTTTTTACCTCCTCCATAATAGGCAGCAACATAGGATTTATTTGTCTTAATTTCTGCCTAAATGCTTTGGCTTCCTCCCTCAATGTGATCTTATGTTCAATGACGTTGGTGTCATACGTCCTGAGGTATTCATAGGTCCAGGAAAACACATCAGCGAATTCCTTTAATAACTCAACATACTCGGTCCTCTTCTCTCTTTATAGGTTGCTTGACAATTTAACAAACTTTAGATCCTCCTCTGTACCAATGTTGCACTCAACTGCATCAACATCCTTAGTTGGGCCATTAATCTTTACTGCCACATTGTTCCCATCGAAAAATATTTCGAAAGGCACTAGTCCCTGTGGAATGTGATTTCTAGGTAGTTGAACAATATAGTGATTAGTAATTTTATTCAAAAATAATTTAGGGGAAGGGTCACCCTCAGAACCATGATCCTGATCAGTGTGTAATGCAAAGAACTCATCAACCAACTCAAGAAACCTTCTGATTTCAAGATCATCCTTGAACACCTTCCAATTCTTGATATTATCAAGTATGAAGGGCCTATATCTGATCTCAACATCATACCTAGGCTTAGGAGGCAGTGTGATCCTGAACTAGCTTACTAAGACAGCCAGAGAATCGACCACGACATTTTCTTCTTTGGGAGCAAATGAAATTTTGAAATCCAAGAAAAAGTTGTCAACCAGATCCCACACTTCATTTCTGTAACTCTTGAGCTGAGGGTGTTTGGCCTGATAAACATTTTTTATCTGCTAGACAATCAACTCAACATCCCCAAACACTGATATCTCCTCAATTCCCATGTCCTTTGCAACCCTTAAGCCCAGAACACGAGCTTCATATTTTGCCACATTATTGGTAGTTTCAAATTCTAATTTGTATGACAGAGATATGGTTTCTTGACAAGGAGACACAAAAAATACTCCAGCACCAACACCTTCCCTAGAAGAGGCTTTGTCAAAGAACATCTTCCACACAGAAGTAGTTTGGGGAGGTATTTCATGAAAATAAACTGGTATCCATGACCAAAATTTTCATGGGCAACTTAAATAAGGTTACCATCATATCTTTGATGACCCCAAGGCATTGCACCCTCCTCGAATCAAACTAATATAAATCATGATAATATTTTGTGATTTCTGATCTGATTTCTTCCATGACAGTCTTGGGCATGAGATTATGAGATGCCCCAGAATCCATCAAACAGTTATACAACACCTTATCATGTATGTTCAGGGATGTGTAGAAGGGAGGGGATGAATCATCTTTGTCTTCTACCATAGACCTAAAATGACTGTGGGCTTTTCATCTTAGAGATTCACTGAGTCTGTGGAATGGCAGGGTGGATCTAAGTGTGAAATGACCCTAAGGTCGTCTTTTTCAAAAGTCATATGTCTCTTCTTTAAATCAACCACAATGGAATTATTGAAGGCCCAATCAATTCCTAACAACGTAGGGTAAGGGCAGTTGTCGTCAACTATCTCAATTACCTCAAAATCTACAAATGTTCTTACTCCATCAATGTCCACAAGGACATGTTCCAATCTACCAAATAAATGTACAGCTTGCTGGTTGGCCATCCTAAGCCTGATAAGGGAATAGATCAAATTCAGTTTTCCCATCAGTGCCCAGGTTTGCTTCATCATGACATTGACCTCTGACCCTAAGTCGAGGACTACTTAATCTATCTCATACTCTCCTATTTGATCATTCAAACGTAATTCCTTATTTGACCTTCTCTTCTTACCGATTTGGTGTACTACCCTATTTAGTAAGGGGTCTATCTTTCCTAGTTCATAGTGTCTGATTAAATTTTGTAATTCTTGTACATCACTCTCATCCTGAATCAACCTAATACAAGTATATAGAAATTACATGAGCTTTCTTACCTCGTTTCCTTCTTTTGGTGAAGTAGACTGATCAAATGCCAGAGGCATTCCATATTCTCTCACTTCTGGTCTTGTCTTTGGTGCAAAACCCTGGTCTCCTATGAATTCTTTTCTTGCCTCCTCAAACATTTGTCTTTCTTTCTTTGCATCAAACATTTGTGTCTTCTCTGTAGCTTTCTTGATTCCTGAGTCTTTTGTAATCTTCCCTAGGGTCAATCTGTCATCTTCTGTAACAATTCCTCCTTTGGTTATAACATCCACTCTAGGGTCCTCTTCACGAGGTTTAGTGTATATCAGTTGTAGTTGTGGGTTCTGGTGAGGTCCTCGTCTTTCCTGAAGCTTAGATAAAATCACAGGATAATCTTCTATAACATGTTCAAACGAGCTACAATAGTACAATTATAACAGATTATCTGTCCTCGGCCTCGACCTATTCCTCCTTTTCCTCGTCCTCTGAATCCACTGTGAGGATTAAAGTTTCCTCTCCTAGGGGAGTTATACTGTGTAGTTTTTTATTCTTGTGGTACTTCACCTTGAATCTTATATATGTCTCTCGAAATTTCATGCATGAGATCATAAGCTCTACAATCCCTATCGTCATGTCCCACGGACTTAAAGAACGTGTAATACAAATTTGTGGGTGTTTGAACATATTTTTGAATGTAATAACACTCACCAGGGAGATGCCTATTTCTACATACCTCACACCAGGGTAAGGTGACTTGCTTCAAAGGGATCGGAGCTCCAGAAGCCAAGTATTCATTGAATAGAGGACAATGTTCCTTGTCATGGCCTTCTAATATGCATTTGACACACCAGATGTCTTCTCTTTTATCTTTTTCGTTGTCTTTATTCATGTCTTTGACCTGCAGAGACAAACTAGTTAGCTAACTCAAGATATGACTCATACCTGAACTGGATTCTCCCATAAGGGTTGATTCTAACTTCATGGTGTTATCCAATGCCTCAGACTGCAAAGCAATCTTCTATTGCATCAGAGAAACTTTGATGTGTTGTAAGAGGGAAACAATGAACCATTCTTTGTTTTGTTCATCTGGGATCTGAAAAGTCAATTGACCTGTTAAGGTTTTGAATCCCTGATCGAATTCCCAAACAGGTTCGAGCACCTTCTGCTTGATTTATTTCAGCTCTGTAATACATTGTGACTCCGAATTGGGTTTATTGAACTCCACAATCTGTGCATTCTTAATCTGATTCAATGTCTTAGGTTGTGAAAGTCCTTGAACAAGCTTCATGTACCAGCTCAGTGCGGGATCCCTTAGAGTGGTACTAAATTGGGTTCTTTTGACAGCTTCGTCAGTGACATTTTTAATATTCCATACAGCTTCACATAGGAGCCAACGCTGATCAGGATCTTCAGATCCATCTCCCATGAATATAGGAAGTCTCATCTCATCTGCCATAGATCTTCCTAGGGTCCCTGACTAAGTATGTACTGAACTGCTAGTAATAGTACTCCGAGGAATCTGGTGACTCTAACTATTCTAGTTGCTTAGTGTCATTGAATCAACAGGAGGGACAATACTACTTAATTCAATGGTTTGTGCAGTTTCTGAAGTCTCAGGTTCTTCTCGGTGAAGATTTTCATCTCTCCCTTCCTCTGTCCTAGCAGGTTCTGAATGCTCCTCGTCTATGATATATTTCTCTTCTCCACTATAGAAACCTTCATCCTTGTAGTTCTGCTTGAACATGTTCGCAAGGTTAACTTCTCTGAACACTCTCCCACTGTGCGTATGTCCAACTTCTGTGTCGCTGTCGCTGTCCGAATTCTTGAAAATTAGACTTTCTAGATCCGACCAATCTACTGTATCTTCAAGATGTTCTTCTCATGCAATAGCATCTTGAGTCTCAACTTCATGAATTGCAATTCCTCTAGGTCCCTTAAAGAAATATCTCTCAACTTGGTTGTATGACTCTACTCTGTCAACAACAAACTCTATGATGTACCCTCCAATGACATTGTCAAACCAATGATCTATTGCTCGTGATATAGTTTTATCAACTCTCTTGACCTTCTTGATCATCTCTGACGTCCACACTATAGGAGGTCTAGATCGGATCTCAAACTGGGTATCTTCTAATCTAGCTAGCCACTCATACAACTCCTGATGGATTCCCCCAAATAAAATTTTGTGTATATCAGTGAAGATATATTTCTCCAACCAATCCTTTGTACTAAGATTAGGGTTCTTGTTTTGGGCTTTAGCGAAGTCCTTTTATTGAACCTCTATCCACTTTTGAGTCTCTGTATTTGATGGGAACCACCTTGAAATTGCCTCAAGAAGATTCATGTCCCGGCAATGGAACCATTTGTTGGCATAGGGGCAGACCCAGGGTTCAGCTCCAAGAGCGCACCAACAAGTCCTGACTACTGGCCCTTTCAGCAACACCTGCGAAGTAGATGCAGTCTCACCCGAATCATTTATGAGGGGGTTGCAGGACATAGATGTCTACAACCAAGGGGATGTTACAGGTATGAAATAACTGAGAGGGG
>ML779312.1:680826-695811 GCA_009831015.1 Picea engelmannii | reverse complement strand
TCTTGTATTGTGTATCTTCTGTGTTTTGTTTCCGCATTTGTTTTATTTTATTGCTCTGCGGTCCTATTTTTCTAACAACTGGTATCATAGAGAAAGGTAACTCGCAGGAAAAGAGTGTTCCTGGTTCGAGTAGGAGCAATGTTAGAAGATGGAAAGTTTAGGGTCGAGAAATTTAACGGACAAAACTACCAGTTATGGAAGATGCAGATGGAAGACTATTTATATCAGAAGGATCTATTACTACCATTGGGTGGAATAGCAAATAAGTCGACGGCTACGAAAAACGAAGAATGGGAGATTCTTGACAGAAAGGGTATAGGAATGATACGGCTGAGCTTGGTAGCATCGGTGGATTTCAATATTTCCAAAGAAAAGACAACGAAGGGTTTGATGGACGCATTGGCCAAATTGTATGAAAAACCCTCGACGTCTAATAAGGTATTTCTAATGAAGAGATTATTTAATATGAAGATGTTGGAAGGTGGGTCTGTTTCAGATCATTTAAATGATTTTAATACGGTTACTAATCAACTAATTTCTTTAAAAGTGGACTTTGATGATGAGGTCAGGGCTCTTCTAATCTTGTGATCATTGCCAGAAGGCTAGAACAGCTTGGTCATGGTTGTAAGTAACTCTGTCTCTGGTTCAAATAATTTAAAATTTGATGATGTTGTTGGTGTTATCCTTAGTGAGGAAATGCGATGGAAAAGCATAGGTGAGACATCAACAAATGTGTTGAACATGGAGAACAGGGGAGGACAAAAGGATAGAGGAAAGGGTTTCAGGAATCATGGGAATTCTAGGAAGGACAGATCCAAATCCAAACTTGGAAAGATAGAGTGCTGGAATTGTGGGAATAAAGGACATCTGAAGAAAGACTGGAGAGCTCTAAAGAAACAAAGAGATGGACAACAGGAGAGAAATCAGGAAGCAAATGTAATAGGTGATGTGTTACAAGATGCTTTGATTCTTTATGTAGATAATATTTCTGAGTCTTGGGTAGTAGATTCAGGGGTTTCATTTCATGCCACACACCATAGAAAACATTTTCTAGATTATGTTCAAGGTGATTTTGGACAGGTTCATTTGGCTGATGATGCACCATGCAAAATTGTTGGAATAGGAAAGGTAAAAATAAAGCAACACAATGGAAACCAATGGTTGTTGAAAGAGGTAAGACATGTTCCATATTTAAGAAAAAATCTAATTTCAACAGGGCAGTCGGCAAGTGAAGGTTGTGTATCCATATTTATAGATAAGACGTGGAAGGTCATCAAAGGATCATTGGTGATAGCAAAAGGAGAGAAGGTAGGTACATTGTATTTATGTACTGGTAATACTTACTCTTTTATCTCTTTATCTTCTACAGGAGTGGATACAACACTGTGGAATCATAGGCTAGGACACATGAGTGAGAAGGGTATGCAGATACTTCACAAAAGAAATTTGCTGCCATATCTTAAACAAATTGATTTGGACTTCTGTGAGCATTGTGTTTATGGAAAACAAAAGAGAGTCAGATTTCTTAGAGTCGAAAAAGAAAAGAAGAGTGAAAGGTTAGAGCTTGTGCATACAGATGTATGGCTACCAGCTCAAGTATCATCTCTTGGAGGATCTCATTATTATATTAATTTTATTGATGATGCAACTAGAAAAAATTGGGTTTATTGCATTCGACAAAAATCTGATGTTTTTGATACTTTTAAGAAATGGAAAGGTTTGGTTGAGAATGAGACAGGAAAAAGTTGAAGTGTCTCAAATCATATAATGGAGGTGAGTATTGCAGAAAGGAGTTTGATGATTATTGTTCATACCATGGGATTCATAGAGAGAAGACAGTTCCAAGAACACCATAAGAAAATGGTGTGTTAGAAAGGATGAACAAGACAATCATGGAGCGTGCAGGGAGTATGAGATTGCATGCTAGTTTGCCCTTACATTTTTGGAAAGATGCTATAGATAATGTTGTTTACTTAATAAACAAAGGACCTTCAAGCTCTTTGGATGGTATAATTCCAAAGGAGGAATGGACAGGAAAAAAGGTAAACTATTCTTTTTTGAAAACTTTCAGTTGTGAAGCATTTGTCCATATTGATAAAGAAAATAGAACAAATCTTGAGGAAAAATCCAAGAAGTGTACCTTTATTGGATATGGTGTTAATGATTTTGGTTATCGATTATGGGATTATGAAAATAAAAAAATCATTAGGAGTAGAGTTGTCATATTCAATGAGAAGGTCATGTAGAAAGATCAGTTGCAGGGAAAGAAACAGGAAAAAGAAAAACAAGAATACACAGTGCTTGATGAGATCACTGAAAAAGAAATTCTAAAGGAACCAGAAAATCAAAATGTACAACAATAGGAGAAGCAGGTACCTCAAACACCTGCTAGTGTTGTTAGAAAATCTACCAGGTTAAGTATACCCCCTGAACGATACTCTCCTTCATTGTATTATTTATTGTTGACTGATTCTGGTGAACCAGAATGTTATGAAGAGGCAATGCAGGTAGACACCAAAAGGAAGTGGGAGAAAGGCATGAAAGAGGAAATGGATTCCTTGGTAAATAACCATACTTGGGACTTGGTTTAGTTTCCTGCAAGAAAAAGAGCATTGCAGAATAAATGGGTTTACAAGTTGAAGCAAGAAGATGGAGGAGAAAAGCGGTACAAGGCTAGACTTGTTGTAAAGGGGTTTGCACAAAAGAAAGGTATATATTTTGATGAAATATTTTCTCCCGTTGTTAAAATGACTTCAATTAGAACTATTTTAAGTCTTGTGGCAGTGGAATATTTTCATCTTGAACAATTAGATGTAAAAACAACTTTTCTCCATGGGGATTTGGAGGAAGAGATTTATATGCAACAACCACGTGGGTATGAGGTCAAAGTGAAGGAGAATTTGGTATGCAGGTTGAAGAAGAGTTTTTATGGCCTAAAGAAAGCTCCAAGGCAGTGGTATCTGAAATTTGATAGGTTCATGACAGAACAGGGTTATAGTATACGTCATTCTGATCACTGTGTTTATTTTAAAAAGCTAGAAAATGGAAGATTTATTATCTTGCTATTATATGTAGATGACATGCTTGTTGCAGGGTCTAATATGTAGGATATAAATGTGCTCAAGAGGAAATTAGCCATTTCATTTTCGATGAAGGATTTGGATGTTGCAAAGAAAATCCTTGGCATGAGAATAACAAGAGACAGAAAAAATTGCAAATTGACATTGTCTCAGGGTGAGTACACAAAGAAGGTGTTGGAGAGGTTTAGAATGCAGAATGCAAAACCAGTTAGTACAAATTTGTCCATCCATTTAAAATTAACTAAGGAAATGTGTCCCAAGACACAGGAGGAGATAGAATACATGTCCAGGGTCCCTTATTCATCAGCAGTTGGTAGCTTGATGTATGAAATGGTTTGCACAAGACCAGATATTACACATGCAGTGGGAGTTGTGAGCGGGTATATGAACAATCCAGGTAAATAACATTGGGAGGTAGTAAAGTGGATTCTCAAGTATTTGAGAGGTACTGCTACTCATGCATTATGTTTTGGAGTTTCAGACACTTTTCTATAGGGATATGTTGATTCAGATATGGCAGGTGATAAAGACAGCAGGAGGAGCACCACATGGTATGTTTTTACTATAGGTGGAACATCAGTAAGTTGGATTTCAAAACTGTAAAAGGTTGTTGCAATTTCAACAACAGATGTAGAGTATGTTGCTACTACAGAGGCTAGTAAAGAGATGATTTGGTTACAAAGGTTTATGGGGGAATTGGGAAAGAAGCAGGAGAATAGTAGGTTGTACTGTGATAGTGAGAGTGCAATTCATCTTGCAAAGAACTCAACCTTCCATTCAAAGACTAAGTATATACAGTTGAGGTACCACTTCATATGATCCACCTTGGAAGATGGACATTTGAAGTTGAAAAAGCTACACACTAGCCAGAATCCTGTAGACATGTTAACAAAGGGAGTAACCAGAGAGAAACTGAGTTCCTGCTTAGTTTCAGTTGGTCTTCAAGAATGAATATGAAGATGAAAAATTTTCCAGGTTCAAGAAGGTTCAGAGTCCAGCAGATACAATAGCGGTGGAGTTGTTGAGATCAATCTCAAAGTGGGAGATTGTTGGTTGTGGAGTCTGATTATCTTCTCGATTCAAAGGTCTTTTACTTTCTTCCATGTTTATACCCCATGAAGTATTTACAGTCCAGAAGTATTTACACTCTTCCACGCGGGGGAGTGCAGAGGGGGGGTACCCCCTCTGCGGGGTTTGGGGGAAAGTGAGCCCCCAGTGGGGGTTCGGGGGTGAATCCCCCGAAGGAAAAATTGCCTTGTAAATGTATATTGTAATTTCATTATAAATCTGGACCGTTCATTATAAGGTCGCAGATCTAACGATAGAAATTATGTAGGGTTTTTTTCCCTAGAAGGAAACCCTCTGTTATGAGGGAAATGTATTACGGCTATGTATTATGGTGATTTTTGTATTCTGAGAGAGGAGACTGTGAGAGAAATAAGAAGAAGTTACAACAGGTTTTGTTGTAGGTTGTATCCCTTCATTTGCTAGATAATAATAAAGGAAGGACCTGGAAATTTCTCTGGTGGATGTAGCCCACACTAGGTGAACCACGTAAATCTGTGTCTCTCTTGTATTGTGTATCTTCTATGTTTTGTTTCCACATTTGTTTTATTATATTGCTCCGCGGTTCTATTTTTCTAACACTTTCAACCTTGAAGAATCCCCAAGGGTTAATGGGAAGGCCCCAAACTAGACAGAAATGGTCACACCAGAAAGTTCACACACAATAGCACCAGAGTAGCCACAGGAGGGAATAGTAGAAGATGTCACCAGCCAGGCAGAGGCATATGCAAAGGAGACAACAATGGAGGCTGGAACATCAAGTCAACCACCACGATGAATGGAAATCATTCAGTAGCAAGATAACCGCACATGCATGATCTAACAACCATAGTCTTACCACGCATTCTAGAAGGGGTGCGTGTCGTGGCTAATCTATTAGGCCATGCGGAAAAACTACGGTACTCAGATCATGATGTGAATGACATGGCTAAGTTTCAGAGTTTTCAAAGCAAGTTAACCTAGATAACATCAGTATAGGACACTTCAATGAACTAATTATCGAAACAAAATAGTGGGCAACGAGACTGGCCAATACTGGGATTCTAAGTCTGTTGGAGATCTCGCACTTTGGAAATGGTCATGATGTGAACAACTGCGTCAAGAAACTGATGGCAGTTACCCACAGATGATACCTATGGGTGGAAGAGCCTATCTCGATAGATGTAGAGCTCATTGTGTATATTACAGGGCTTCCATATTGAGCGGAGAAACCCACGCAGTTCCTCGATGAAAAAACAAAGGAGAAGGAACTGACCGAAGAAATGAAGAAGATGTATGGAACAGAAAGATGGTTGTGATGAATCATAATTAAGCACATCAGTGACATAACAACCGGGATGGCCACAAAAGTCATGGTGTGCAAGTTGCTCATGAAATGTTGTAAGGAGGAAGTCCCTGCCGAGGTCATCACAACTGCAGCATATTGTGTGGAGGGAACTATACTTAGCTGGGACCCATACTTGTTGAATATGTTCCTTGAATACTGCAAGGATGTGCAGGACCTAGGGAAAAAGTTCCACTACTCTTGGTTACTCATCCTGATCGCCTTGGTCGGATGGAGGGAGCCTAAATATACATAATTTTGTGAGAGATCCACTCATTTCCGCACAAAGAAATACCTATCATTGGGGAGCACTTCAGACCCCAAAAATAAAAGTGCAAATGCAGGCATGTTCGCAGGGTATTACAACGACATACAGGAAGGCATTGCCAACACTTGGTGGATTATGCCAGAAGTGGTTGCACAATATCAAGCATAGCCAACTTTAAAGAGACCACACATGCAGTATGGATCCAAGAACGAAAGGATCCTGAGAAGGAATGGATACAACTACGGTACTGCATCAAGGAAGAGGAGAAAATGGAACCACAAGTCAGTGCAGCTGCCGACTTGTTTGATAAAGCAACATAGCTATGGACAAAGCTAGAGGAGGATCAACTGGTCTAGCAGTGGGACTAGGAAGAGGAAAATATAAGCACATCTATCCAGGACCTCAAGCAGAGGCAAAAGACGATGCAGATCACTAAGCGCCTCAAGGGAGTACAAGATATGAATAAGCTACAACTAGAAATCATAGATGCACATACACAGAAGAAGGGTTGACAAGATCAAATGGAACCTCTCCAAGAGATAGCAGCAGAGGTGATTGCGTAGGAAAAAGAGGAAAAGAAGAACATGGTACAAACTCAAGAAGAATTCGCAAAGATGATCAACGAGGATATTACAGCGCAAGTAATGGATGGACCTAGAGAAAAGACCGTGCAGGCTCAAACACAAGCAAAGGAACTCAGAGAGAAGTTCCAGACTCTCGTAGGAGCTATTGAAGAAGCTCACAAAGTTTAGGTGGCTCAGGATGAGCCACATGTCAGTGTTGGGGGCCTGTTGGATGCAAGCCTAGTAAGGAGAAAAGGTTATTTTTGGAAGAGAAGCATGTAAGGAGGAAATGACAGCTGGAAGGAAAATCATCATGTGTAAGGGAAGCGGACGAGGCATGTATGCAAGGAAGACCTAACGATGCTAGGGTTAGGGTTTTTTAATGTATTGTAATGGATGATGAGATAATGATATAAATAGGTAGTACTTAGAGGAAGACGAGGATCGAAGAACTGACCAAGGAAGAGAGAGTTGTAAGAAATGTACGAGTCAATAGCTGGTGAGATAGGGAGGTAGCTAACGATTCGATCTGAAGGGTTAGATCACAGGCCAAGGAGCCTGGTGTGATCTAGTCAGCTTCATAGGGATTGGGGAGCCTATTGGAGAGAGTAAGACCTAAGATTGTAAACACATGCAGCATGACATATTACTAAACCATAATAAATGGCCTAAGAGCCATATCTTTGTGGATGTAGCCCAGGAGGGGGTGAACCAGGGTAACCCATGTGTTATGTGAATGAATGTATGCGTCTTTATTGTTGTTAAATGGTGAATGTTAGATGAGTGAATTAACTAGTTAGATCTAGTATTTCACATGCATGAATAGAATGTTTGTTATAATCAGATGTTAGACTGAATAAATAAAGAATACAAAATACAACCGAAGATATCCACTCATTCCCAGGGTGCAAACACCTGAGTATTGTAGCCACCCATAGAGCTATATTGGGTGAGTCTGTGTAATACACCCTGTGTGTTGCGTTTCCTTCTGGTATTCTAGAGGGACCGATAGTTTTAGAGGGATTTTGTTGGGAGCTTATCAAATCTGAACCAAGGTCAATCTATGATAGTAAGGTAGGATCTGAATAACCCATAAAGAATCCTAAATAGAAAAGACAAAGACTAACAAAGGGTAAAATCTAACAAGGAGATTCATTTTGTAGGATCAATCAGAGACTTCAGCTATCATTGAGGTGAAAAACCCCAAAACACCTTCACTTAGGCCCTAAAAATGGCCCCAAAAGTATAGGAACTGAAAAACTACTAAAAATAGTAAATTGTGAGAAGACTGTTTGGAGCCAGTTGGGATAGGTGGGTGGCCATTGATATCCATCTGGATCAGTGGTATAATATTTGGTACAGGTTTTGGTACATGGTTGAGACACATATCTTGTGATGGTATGTTGGTGATCTTGGTACAAGTTTGGCATAAGTATGTGTTGGTGATGTTGAGCATCTGGTTGAGAGATGTTCTCGGTATATGATCTATGTGAGTAGATCTAGTTCGTTTATGTTTAATATCAATGATGGTGACAGGTTGATGATAGTATGTCAATGACAGTGCAAGTGACAGGTTGGCAGTGACAGGTTGATAGTGACAGGTTGACAATGACAGGTTGACGTGAAAGGTTGATAGTGAAAGTAACAAGTTGGATGCAGGTTGACCAGGAAATGCTAGTGACATTATCAATGGTAGTGACAATTGAGTCTCCACTTATATTTCAGGGTGGTAGGATAGGCAAAGGAAAGGGGTTTGTAGCCTCCTTCTATTTGTTGCTAGAGAAATTAGGGAGTTAGAGTTTCCTTCAGGTTGGATCCTGTAAATTAAAGGGTTGTAGCCTCCTTCTAGTTGGAGCTGGAGAACAAAGGGAGTCGTAGATTCCTTCAGGTTGGATCCTCCTTCCAGATGTAGTTGATGAATCAGGGAGTTGTAGCTTGCTTCAGGTTGGAGCCTATAAATAGGGGGTCGATATCTCATTTTAGTTGGTGCTGGAGAATTTGGAAGTTGGTGCTTCCTATGAATGTAATCTTTGATATATAAGAAAACATATAGTGGTTTTCTCCCATTTGGGTTTCCACTTAAATTATGGTGTACTATGCATGTGGTTATTTTATGTGATGATACTGCTTATGGTTATATGCTCATGATATTTTGAATGCAATCATAAATAATATATTGTTGATAAAGGTGAAATTTATATATTGTGATTGAAAGTGGTAAAAAAAGTGCTTATATTGATTCACCTGCCATGCCCCTCTCAGTACTCCAACAATATAGGTATCTCCACTTGTATGCATCTTGTATTCCAGGTTTTCACCATTGTCCAATAAATAAGGCTCAACTTCATTGTGGTTTACGAGAACGTATTATAATGTTAGCTTTCACACCACACCTACACCATAAGCCTTAAAGATGGAATCAAACAAGGTTGAGAATGAAGTGCCCTTGTGATATCTGGAGACCTTTAGGGTTTCCTTTGAGTAAACACGGTAAACCATTGGTTTTGATTATGGAGTTTGATCCCTTCAAGAGAATTGAACCCATGATCTCTCTCTTCAATTTTGAGGGAGAGATGTCACATGTAGATCATCACCTCTTGAGCTAAGCTTCAAAATTAAATAATTAGTAATTATATTAAAGATTTGTAAGAATTTCAAAGTAAAGTATAAATGTCATTTGAGAATGCATTTATTTTATCATATACTATTTTATTAGTCCAATAAATTATAGGATTTTTCCTCCCACAATTTTTAATAAAAAATTTCAAATTCAATAGTCATATGAATATTAATAAAACATTTCAACTTCAACCAACTATCTATGAACCATGATTTTTAATTTCAATAATCTATCTGTTAGCGATAATTCTTGTCCTGGGCTCGAGAGCACCCAGGGCTGTAGGTTTCACACGAAACACAAAGGTACAACGGGAGGGAGAAATCGACGGTCATAATCTTACAGAGGAGATCGACGAAATCCCGTCAGCCATTAGATCTCGAGAATTTGCGCCAGGGTTAAGCCCTAGTGTGCAGAGGAGGAGTCCCGGGGGAGGTCATCAGGATATTGGAGCATCGGAGTTCTCAGAGACAAGAAGCTCTCGCCTGTAAGAATCACGATCTATGATCTTTCGATAGGATCAGAACCATCCATCTATAGGGACACGTGTTAGGAGATCTCGAGGAATCGGGGATCAGGGAATTGAAAGTCCCGTGCACATGACAACGTGAATCACGATATCCCGAAACACGATTTCCCGACAGGATTAAGGGTCGTAGTGGAGGACAGGTGTTGGAAGGTCGACCCCCCAGGGGGAGTCAACGTCAAAGTGGCATCTGGCTCATCCTCAAGCCTGGTTTTCGCTCAAAATAAATGAAGGTAGGAGGAGGTGGTTGAAGCCTCGCCTCACTCCTTAAATGTAAGGCATGGAGGGTTTGACTAGTAGTCTACTCAAGAGGGTCCTGTGTACCCATTCTTCCAGAGAATCCATGCCCGAGTCCTCGACTAGCTGAAGGAAGTCTGAACATGCTGGCTCGACACTTAATGGCTCAGCTACTCCCCTTGCCGGAGCCACACACAGTTAATATGGCATCTGTCATAGGCGCACGATCATCCAGTCTACATGCGCAGACTGTCAGAAGACATGCAGACGCAAAGATTTAATGCAACTTCTATTTTCCGCTGCTGTTGTTTTGTTTTGGATATATGTAGGCATTTTTTCCATTTTGTATGGATCGATGGTTGAGCAGAGCTCCCGGTTGTAAAACTTTAATGAAGCATTGTTTTCTGGTTATTTATAGACTTTTGAGACTTCTTGCCTTATGGATGCCAGTTTCTTCCATGTCTTTGTTTACATTGTATTAGAGCAGCTCAGAATTGGAGGATCCAGTCAAGTTGTAGCTGTTATAGGATGATGTTGTAATGGATCACAGTAACAGTTACAGAGTCTCTAATCGGTTCCTGTGATTTCCTTAACGCTGACTGACTTGGAATTGGAGGATCCAGTCAAGTCCACTTTTAGTTTCTTGAGACCCTGAACCAAGAAGATCTTGCATTCAGAGTCTTTCTTCTGCAAACTGCCGTAAGCCCATTGCCCAAAGTTGTTTGTTCACCCTTCCTACCAAGTCTTCCATCTGCTCACCTTTTAATCAACCCGCTGGCTGAAGTTGGGATTCCAGACCTCCTTCGTTCTTTACATACCAGACCCAGTCCCTGAGTTAGAGTAATATCTCCTCGAGTCTTTATCTCCATTTGATCATCCCTTTATAAACAAATCGTGACATTAAACTGATGGGTGTCAGGGTCTACTCCTGCAAGCAATCCAGGAGTGACTTCCGACGCTAACATTTCTGGCGCCGTTGCCGAGAAAGAAGTTGAAGATTTTCCCTGGGCAGAATGACATTGAGCCTCTGATTCTGAAGGTGCATCAGAAATCAGAGCCCTTAAAGATTGCTACTATGCACCTGGCGACTCCACTGTGGCGACTTCATTGTTTGCACATCATTGTTTCAGCTGTGACTACTGTTAGCACACCTGAAAGCTGACCCTAAGGAGCTTTCTCGAGAAGGTTTCAGCAGTTGCTTTCTCAGTCTGAGAAGCTTCCTGGGGTAACGACAACGTTAAGATCTGGCCTTTGATGGTGAACAAGGACCGGGCATATTTGAAGCTGCACATTTTTCACCTGGCGACTCCATGATTCAAGGATCGATTGGCGACTTCACTGGTTCGATATGGAGAAAATCCTTGCTCGTAGGTTTGCTCCTTTTAATTTTTCTGCTATTCTTGGTTTTCCTAATGTTGTCCCCTCTCTGGATGAATGGGGCGATTATTTGCCCATATTTAGAGAACGTGAAGAGGACAACCCGTCTCAGCACCTCAGTGAGTTTCATGAACTCATGCATCAGTGGGAGATACATCATGAGGATGTGTTATTGAAGATGTTCATGTTCTCGTTAGCAGGGGATGCACGTAAATGGTACCATTCTTTACCCCCTGCTAGCATTTCTTCACTCCATGGATTCCATGTAGCTTTCACTGCCTATTGTCAGAGGATGTATCCCCTTGAGTTAATTTTTCATAATTGTTGTGAGGGATACCACAAATCTATACAAGAGAAAGCTGTTTCTGACGAAAGCTGTGGGGAGGATCCTGATGACCTAGAACATAACTCAATCCTTTATTCTCCCCATTCATCTGCATCCAAGGTAGGTTATGAAAGTGATAAAGTTCCCAGGGAGGAGGATGGCGCCCTGAGTAAGCTGATGGAGCAGGTGAAATATCTCTCTGCCCAATTAGATGGGTTGAAATATGAAGACTGTGCATAGGATTTTCCTTTCCTTGAGGCAGACGCTCCGAGCAACTCTTTTGAAGAGATTGTTGAAGATTTATTAGATGAGTTGGCATCTACCCCAGATGAGCTTGTTGTCTCAGATCAAATCAATGAAGAGGTAGTTGTGGAATAGGATTGCTCTCTTTTCCTTCACGAGATTTCCCACGATGTGTTTACATTCAAGGTCGAAACAGAGGAGTGGGGGATAGTTCCCTTTCTGCAAGTTGGAGAAGCTTTGTCCCCCCCCTGACTTCGATGATTATCTGGAGGAGCAGCAGATCCCGACGTCACCTTTTGCTTGTCAGAGTAGCTAGACCATTTATGACAGTTACGAATCAGAGTCTGATCTTGACATGCTGGATTTCCAAGAGCAGGTCGCAGAGCCTTATCCTCTGCTCGCTAAAGAAAATTGTCACGAGGAAATCAACTACCTCAGTCTTTCAGGAGACGCTGAGTAGTACGAGGAAGAACAAAACCACCCCATGGTCCCTATTTATAATGAATACGAATCAGACCTGGGGGAGACTGAACCAGAGGAGAAGAATATTTCCTGTCCAGAGCCAGTCAGCAAGCAGCCACCACCTGAGAGCAACGAGCTAGTCAGTGAACAACCACCACCTGAGATCAACGGGCCTACTTCAATTATTCACCTGCCTGTGGTTATCAGAGACATTCGACCACATGTGAACAACTGTGTAGTAGAAGAGGCTGTATTTCGCCAATTCCTTGGAAATGGCCACTCATTCGATGACCCTGTCAGCAAATACATGGAGTGGCATTTCTCCTATGCCTTGGAGCCGACCAATTTCATCTCAAATCTAGCCTGTAAGGAGGAGTTGATGAGTGTAACCATTCTGCTGTCATGGCTACACCATCTATGGATGATCATTGACAGAAGGAAGGAGCTTCTATCCAGGAAGCTGCTTGAATGGCTATGGTGGAAATATGCTTTCACCTAGCCCCATCTAAAGTGTTTTATTAGTTTAGGATTGTATATAAATAAGCTCCTTTGAGCATGTATCTTTATTTTGTTGCTTTTATTTTTTGGCTTGTATTTTCAACAACAGGATATTTTGAGCCTGACTCCATAGCCCAACGACAAGGCACTGAAGCTGCGGAATGAGTTCTTAGAGCATCACAGGGACGACTCTATCCCCCATGAGGCCTAATGTTAGTGATAATTCTTGTCCCAGGCTCAAGAGCACCCAGGGCTGTAGGTTGCACACGAAACACAAAGGTACAGTGGGAGGGAGAAATCGACGGTCAGAATATTACAGAGGAGATCGACGAAATCCCGTCAGCCATTAGATCTCGAGAAGTTGCACCGGGGTTAAGCCCTAGTGTGCAGAGGAGGAGTCCCGAGGGAGGTCATAGGGATATTGGAGCATCGGAGTTCCCGGAGACAAGAAGCTCTCACCTGTAAGAATCATGATCTGTGATCTTTCGACAGGATCATAACTTTCCATCTATAGGGACACGTGTCAGGAGATCCCGAGGAATCGGGGATCGGGGAATTGAAAGTCACGTGCACATGACAATGGGAATCGCGATATCCCGAAATGCGATTTCCCGACAGGATTAAGGGTCGTAGTGGAGGACAGGTGTTGGAAGGTCAACCCCCCGGGGGGAGTCAACGTCAAAGTGGCATCGGGCCTGTCCTCGAGCCTGGTTTTCGCTCAAAATAAATGAAGGTAGGAGGAGGTTGTTGAAGCCTCACCTCACTCCTTAAATGTAAGGCATGGAGGGTCTGACCAGCAGTCTACTCAGGAGGGTCCTGTGTACCCATTCTTCCAGAGAAGCCATGCCTGAGTCCTCGACTAGCTGAAGGAAGTCTGAACATGTTGGCTCGACACTTAATGGCTCATCTACTCCCCTTGCTGGAGCCACACACAATTAAGATGGCGTCTGTCATAGGTGCACGATCGTCCAGTCTACATGCGCAGACTGTCAGAAGACATGCAAACGCAAAGATTTAATGTAGCTTCTCTTTTCCGCTGTTGTTGTTTTGTTTTGGCTATATGTAGGCATTTTTTCCATTTTGTATGGATCGATGGTTGAGCAGAGCTCCCGGTTGTAAAAATTTAATGAAGCACCGTTTTCTGGTTATTTATAGACTTTTGAGACTTCTTTCCTTATGGATGTCAGTTTCTTCCATGTCTTTGTTTACACTGTATTAGAGCAGCTCGGAATTGGAGGATCCATTTGAGGTGTAGCTGTTATAGGATGATGTTGTAATGGATCACTGTAACAGTTACATAGTCTCTAATCAGTTCCTGTGATTTCCTTAACGTTGAATGACTTGGAATTGGAGGATCCAATCAAGTCCACTTTCAGTTTCTTGAGACCCTGAACCAAGCGGATCTTGCATTCAGAGTCTTTCTTATGCAAACTGTCGTAAGCCCGTTGCCCAAAGCTGTTTGTTCACCCTTCCTACCAAGTCTTCCATCTGCTCACCTTTTAATCAACCCGCCGACTGAAGTTGGGATTCCAGACCTCCTTCGTTCTTTACGTACTAGACCAAGTCCCTGAGTTAGAGTAATATCTCCTCGAGTCTTTATCTCCATTTGATCATCCCTTTATAAAAAAATCATGACATTAAACTAATGGGTGTCGGGCTCTGCTCCTGCAAGCAATCCAGGAGTGACTTCCGACGCTAACACTATCCATGGACCATGAATTTCAATGGGGAAATTAACTACTACTAGAGTATTTAGGAAAGAAAGTTTAATAGATATCTAATCAAGGCAATGGTGATTAATTTTCTAATTCAACGCATTAGCAAATTTTACAAATAATATATTTTATTGGTCCTAGAGCACGTTGTTCCCTAGTTTGGTAGCCTAGATTTCAGCCACTTCTCTTGAAGCCTCTGATGCCTCTCCCTCTATACATGAAAAAGAAAAAGGTTAGTCGTATTTTTCTTTGTTGCAAATTTCACGAGGGAATATTGGAAAGGGGAAAAGTTACTAGTTATGATAGATTGTTAGCAGTGGGTAGAGAAGGGACAAACCTTCATTGCAATGCCACACACCAAAACTATAGAAGGAATGTGCATTGCACCAACATTTTCCTATGAGTGCTATGAAAAAATGAAAGATACTACTTATATCTCGTCTAGAAACGAAGAAGAGACACACCTATATTCTTTGTCACTTACATAGTTAAAATTTGCATTTTTAATTCTTTTATGCCATATGGGAGGTCATAAAATTATAGCTTCTTCCATGTTTTGAACATAATTATACATATGCAATGTTTAATAGATGATACAATTACGAATACCATTGTTGTTTGTATCATATATATATGTAGATTTATATATTAGTTTAGTGTTTACTAAGGTAATTAGAGGATAATG
>ML779312.1:642311-680720 GCA_009831015.1 Picea engelmannii | reverse complement strand
TATATATATATATATATATATATATATATATATATATATATATATATATATATATATATATAATAAACTATTAATATAAAATTAGTTTTATGTAATATGAATGAAATGGTTTACATTTACTAATAATTAGTAATGAGAATACAAGTTTCTTATATTTTATTTCACTTTCATAACGAATTATGATTCAATATCTACATATCAAATACCTTTACATAATATCTAAAATTAAAAGATATACATATATACTATCTTTTTGTTTTTCATTAAATGTAGGGAAATGTATTTTCATTCACTTCTTTATATCATTACTCCATGGTCATAAAAACATATACTACTTTGTTTTTTACCACTTCAAGGATAGGGTACGATGACCGAGATGGAGAGATAGTGGCAGTCAATTAATTCGATTCCAAGTTTAGAGTAGGTTAATCTGACTAATTACAAATTCTATGGTTATTAAAAAATATCCACATAGATTTTAAACCTTTTACAACAATGCAATGCCCACACAGATTCTTGAAAAATAGAAAAGAACACAATTGCAATCACACATATACACATCGATGTACCCTAGAAACACAAACCAGAAAACCAACAAACCTTAAAGCCACACCTCTCTCTTATTGGTATCGATTAACTTCACCATTGCAATACAATATATATGCATTCCATAGCATCCTAAACCATAATCCATTTACCTGAATTAGATTACAACTCTAGTTCCTTTACCAAAATTAGGTTACATGCATAAATAGACATACAAAGACATGCGTGGAGTGGAGATAGTAATGTGAACACATTCATAGCCATGAAAACATATGTGAGGACATGCATAACTTGGAAATAGCCATGCAAACACATGCATGAACATGTATAGCCATACAAACACAAGCATGGACATGCATAACTTGGAGATAGCCATGCAAACACATGCATGAATTTGTATAGCCATGCAAACACATGTGATGACATGCATAACATAAAGATCACCATGAAAACACATGTAATAACATGCAAAGAATATAACCATGAACCATGCAAAGAACATAGCCATGTGTCATGCAAAGACATGCAACACATTCCCAACAAGACTAAACTTCAATGACACTATAATAGTCCACAACTTAAAATCCACCCGCCCCCCAAGCACCAAGATAACTGGGAACTAAGAGAATATTCCCAAGACCAAACATGGATATGTAAGAATATAAAAACTCTAGTTAATTATGATCTCTATTTTAACATAGGAAGATAGCTTACAAAACAAAGCAAAAAACACTTTGCTCTAACTCACTGGTTCTATTTATAAGTTTAGTTTATGTCATTTGGATTGTCATCTTTGTGATTCTTCAACTACCCTAAATTACTCTTGAGCTTCTCAAGATATCAACTCATTGTTGGCTTACTGAGAGGGGGGAGTGAATTAGTAATGAGCAATTTATACCACTTATTAATCCTTTTAACCACAATGCATATTATTTCAAGTTATTCAACAATGCTCATCAGTTCATCATCAATATGTTATTGCATCAGAAACATTAACATCCATCAGTGCATAAAGAACAATAATAGACACATCCACACAATACAAAATACACCAATATCTTACGTGGAAACCCAATGTGAGAGAAAACCATGAAATGATTTTCTTATATGTCTTTAAGAATTACATTCAAGGAAGCATCAACTTCCAATTCTCCAACTCCAACTGGGAGGAGGCTCCAACCCCCTAGTTTCTCAAGCTACAACCTGAGGGAAGGTCCAACTCCCCAATTCTATAGCTACAACAAGAAGGAGGCTACAACCCCCTATCTTCTCTAGCTACAACTGGAAGGTGGCTACAACCACCTATCCTTTCCCCGTCTAACCACCCTAAAATATAAGTGTCAAATGATGAAACCATGCCACACTATCCCTATGAGATATACCACTATAAGACTGTACCAATCTGTGCCAACAACCTGTACCAAAATCTTGTAATCAATATTGTACAAGAAGTCATCCTATACCAACAAATACCAACAGATACACGACATGTATATGCTGCATCTTGCATATGTATGTGCCTTGTCTATATTGCAGCCTACCTATGTACGTGGCCTTTCTATACTACATCCTGCATACACCTTCCAAAAGATAGAGTTTTCACCTTTCTAAAACTCAAATCCTTTGTTGTCTCTGTCACGTCAACCTACAACCTATCCCAACCTATACCAATCAACCTGTACTATCAACCATGTACATCAATCACTCACACAACATGTACCATCACAAGTGTATCAACTATGCACATCACAATACCTCATAACCATCACCCAAGACCAAGATGTTCTTTTAATAATATATCAAGATATTTGTTGGTCCCAAAGTCTGTAGCTAACTGCTAAAGGGAATAGCTAGGCCACCTCAAGTTTGGAATTGTTTCTTTTTTGATAATTTGATTTTGTTGGTCAGCTCAAGGATAAGATTTCAAAGATGGTAATCTAGTTAGACAGGCCACACAATATAAATGTAGGTTCTCCTTATCTAATGGTATGGATATTGATGGGTAGTTGGGGAATATGAAATACAAACACAAGAAACAACAACAAGTAATGCAATGAATTACTTGCTATGTGAGAATTAAGACTAAAAATTATATTTTAAGTCCTAGACAAATATATGGCTACAAATAATCCAACAGTTTGTCAAACAATTGATCTTTTTACTAAAACAATGGTTGTATAACAGGTTGCATAATCAACAAAAAGATGAATTAGGACAATAACTGAAACAAAAATGAAATGTACATTGCACATATCATAAACTTGCATCCAAGATAAGACTAAAACACATACAGATTTGAGTAAGAAAACACAACTGTCATCAACATATATTCATCAGGTAGAGAACTTTACAATCATATGAGTAGGTCTATCCCTTCTGATCCTTCTATTCTTTCACCAAAAAATGAACCCTAAAACCATACAAAAACTACTTATTAATCCATGTTGCAGAGGATTTCGACCCTATTTAAAACTCAAGCTTAACATCTGTATGACAACTAAATAACTGGACTAATATTCTTTCACTACCACATAGATACACCTCTTTAACTTGATTGCATTTAATGGAAATATTAGTCATGAAACTCTTTAACTTATTCTCAAGAAAAATGTGGATCATATCACACAAAAATGATCACTTATTTTGATTTGACACTACTATCTCAATCTTAGAATAACTAGACATATATAAGAGAAAAATACTTCTACTATCTAAACTAGAGTGAAAAAATCTTTAACAAAACTAATATGATAGATGGTAGTGACTGGAACTGTGCCTTGATATCCATGTGTATTTTTAGCTGGAGTCTAACTGGTAGATAACTTGATGTCCTCGCAACTTCCTTGAACTCTTCCTCCTTATCATAAGTACTCCACCTCAGATGATCTCCTTTGAGAAGAAGTAGGTATTTTGAGGTTTTCTTTGCAATTTTTGATACTTTTTCTGCAGCTTGGAATGTTGCTTCTCCAATTCTTGGTTTTGTTGTTGCAGAGTTTGAACTTGTATCCTTAATGCTTCCACCTGGTGGTTGTCCTTTGCATATTCATCAACTTTTCTTTTGGTTTGACCAATACCTGCTTCTTTCCTTTCTCTTTCAATCACTTCTCTTCATCCATGATGGCTTTGTTGTAATCAACCAACATTCTGCTTCTCCTCGACCTCATTTCATACCTATGTGTTATTTCAGGTTCTCTTCTATGTTCTTCCTTCATATGCTCTTTCACTTATGATATGATGTCCTTAACTTTTGGTTTGATTTCCTCTAAATGTTTCTTGGGGGATACCTTTGCATGTGGGGAGATTCCATCAGAATCCTACACAGGATCTGGGCCTAAGTCCCTTACATATTGTTGTAAGCTTGAATCTATAGGGTACTCTGTTTTGATAGCTGCAAGTTTCACTCCTGAAGCTTCACCCTAGCAAAATTCCAATTTTCCTTTATCCCTTGTCATATTTTTCAGTGTATGGACAACCATTTCTTCCATACTAGAAAGTTCATGTATTTCATCATCTTCAATCACAATTGGCTGGGGGTCTTTTAATGATCGCTTAAAAAGAGCCTTCAAGTTCAGTCTTAACTGGTTTGTAATTTTGGCTTTCCTATTTTCCTTGTTGGGAATCCCAATACTTTTATTCCCTTTCCTTTTATTTCTTTTCTTATCCTCAGGGGATTCCTTGATTAAGGTTTCCATGGGGATAAAATATGCTCTAAATATTTATGGACTATGTTGTTTTTCTTTCATTTTCCCTCTCATTTTCAGAAACAAACCCTACTTTTTGGTGGGTGTTAGCCGTGTATCTTCAGCATTTATGTGTGACAAAGGAATCTTTGGAATATCTTGTGTTTTTTGTTGTATACCAAAACACATGTTACCTTTATTTTCCCTTCATTTTGCAGTGGAGGACCTCAACTTAATTCGAGGGGTTTCCTCTTTCGTTGTGGTCGCTGACTTGTCTGCACTCGATGGGGTATCTTTAGTTTTGGGAGGCCTTTTCTTGTTTTTTGGTTGTTTTGATACCTTCGATGAGCTACAAAATTTAGGGTAAACCTTATCCTTTGTGCCATCCTCATCTCCTTTATCATCAATTTGTGTATCAGGCTTCTTTTCTTTCTCTTGTAAACCCACAGATCACAAAAATTAATCCCAAGACATTTCAATTTCTTCCAACACGAAGAGCACCATGATTTTGATCAAACCCTGATGATACAAGCTTCTGTGGGTAGACTTGGGATGGCCCTGAACTCTTCTAGCCATTTTAGTGAGGCTTTTGAGAAAATAAAAGGGCAAATTCAACTCTTTATCACAGCCTAGGTGCATGAGAAACCACATGGTAACAATGTATTCTCACGAATCGACCCTCGCTTGTAATGTATCACTTAACACTTGTAAGAAGACCCTTCCATGTAATACCCCTAGGCTAAACCCCCACTGTAAATGTAAATGAAAATATACTTAAGTTGGTGAGATGTTTGATATTATTTTTGCATGCACCTTCCATGGTATAGTGTGCACATGCACTGCACACTAAAATGATGAAGTGTGCACATTCCAAGATACGACGCATAGCAAACTAAGTGCGCACGATTTTGAGGCCAGGAAGCCTTTGTGTATATGTTGTGCTTTATGGGTTGGTGAGCCAGTTATTATAAGATAGGAGGCTTATGTGTTGAATTAGGCTGGAGAGCCTAGACGCTAAATTCCAGTGAGCCTATTTTTGTATATGTCTTATCATTAATATAATACATTGGTACGTGTAGACCGACCACGATAAAAGAGTATGGGGGACTAAACTCCACTAGTTAGGGAAATGTGGATAAAATTCAATGATAAGGGGCTAAGCTAGGGAACTTAAGCCAAAAAGGAATATTATATTAATATTCCTTAAAGTATAAAGTATGGATAATTATTTTATCCCAATTTATAAGGATGGGGACAAGTGGGCCAAAGTAGTCCTTAACATGACAAGTGTCAAGTTGGGAACATGCATACATATAGCTTGGACTTAGTTCATTTTTCCATTCATTTCATCATCATTCAATCACTCATTCAGTTGCCCTTTGTACCTTCCTATACCTGTATCCGTAGCTATACACGTACCCATACCCATACCCATACCTATATCTATGCCTGGTTATCTTGGGATATGGACTGAAGAGGTGGGTTATCAGGCTTGTGGGATATTGAAGAGGCGAGTTTTCATGCCTGTGAGCAATTCTCTCGAGGTGAGAGAATTGTTGGGAATTGATTTCTTGAAGGTGCCAAACTGCAGCTATAGGGCTTTGAGACTTCCTATCCGGCCTGTTGTTGAAGCCCCGAAAGGGAAGTGGGGCAGCCAAAGGAATTTTGAGCAAAGAAGAGGCACACTTCCTAGGGTGGGACAGGCATGTGGGGAATGCATGACTATAAGCTATTAGTTTGAGTTGGCACCTGTGACAAAGTTTTTCCCGTTGTCTGAGATACATCAGTGTGGTTAGGAATCCCTTTACTCGGGTGGAGTTTAGTACCATCTTGGGGGTGACCCACTACTGAGAGTGATGAGGAGTGTGGTCTAAGGTTGGGAGGTTTGTGGAAGGTCTACATGCAGTTGGTGATATTTTTACCAAGATAAGTGTGAATTGTGTGTTAAATTACGTGCTGCAATATTATTTATGCATTTATTTTTATGGGTTTTTCTTGTGTGTGCTGCATTTGTATTTTTATTATTATTCTGTATGAATCTGTGCATTTGTAGAATGTATGTCTGTTTTAAGTTATATATATAAATTTCTGCAAGAGTTTATGTGTGGAAACATTTTAATTTTGTATACAGTTCGAAAAGTTTATGTGGCAGAGCCCAGTTGGATGTTGGGGATGCTACAATATGGTATAAGAGCTCTAGTTTTCAACACCGGGCCTGGACGGGATGAACAAGTTGAAATGAAGTGAAATTTCACAGAGAATTGATTTCGAGGTGGCCAATTTTCAAGTTACAGAGAATCCATGGTAAAACTTAGAAGCAATTGCATGGAATTAGGCAAAAGCCCCAATTTATGTTGTTAAATTCATGGGAAAATTGAGAAATTTGGCCAAGTGGTGAGATATTATTAATTTAATATCTGTTCTAGCAAATTCAGACCTGGAATTGGTTGAATTTGAAGTTACAGGGAAGCCATAACAGATGGAGCGAGATTAGTTGGTTAAAATTATCAATTTGTGAATTGGGTTTGGGAAAAATTTGTTCCGGGAATGTCAACAAACAACTAATTGTTGTTGTATAGGTTGAATTGGTGTTATCGGGGTGAAATTGAAAAAAAAAATCATAGTTGCAAAATGCCTATGGTGAAAATTGGGAAAAAGTTTGGCAAAAGGCCCAATTTATGCAGCAAAATTCACGAGGAATTGATGCACATAGAAATGAATGTGCACAGGTGTGCCAACTAAAAATGCATGATGTGCGGTGAAAAGCTTGTGATGCGTGAAAAATATTGGCATGCGGGTGTGCACACTTAAATTTGGCGCTACATGGTGTAGTTTGGTAATGCATGGAAAATATTGTTGTGTGAGTGTGCACACTTAAATTTAGCGTTGCGTGGTGCAGAGTGGTAATGCAAAAAAAATAATAGTGCACAGATGTGTGCACTAAATTTAACACTACATGGTGCGGATTGGGTGTGTGCACGCATAATATTGGCACACATGGTGTGCACAGTATTGGCAGAGCATAGAGGAATGTTGTTGGTGCGCGCACAATGTAGGTATATTCCTATCACGCTACAGTTTAATTAATGGTGCACAATGGGAGAATACTAAAATTTGGCATGGTGTAGTGCATAGAGTGAAATTCTCACGGAATATTATCATTTGACACAAGAATTGCACGCAACAGGTATTAGTGGATGAACCAAAATTGTGCGCAGTAGATATTGGTGTGCAACACAAAAGTAGTGAGCATCAGATATTGGACTGACAAAGAGGTGATCCACATTGGTTAAAGTTGCGCGGAGCATGCAATACCTTATGGTGTTGTTGCGTAGGATAAATATGGGTGTAAAATTTAAAATTTGTGTGCGCAAATTCATTTGGATGGTCTACCATAGCAGAAAACCAGTGAATTTTCTGTGACATTTTATACTGTTTGAAGGTCATCTTTTTGCAGTGCGTTTTTTAGGCCTTAAACAACATTTTTAGATAATAAAAAACCCCAAGCACAAACTACATCAAGGTACACTCTGTCTCTGCAGCTCAAATGAAAAATCCTGGAGAGATATTTCTAATGCTGTAAACCGTTCACCAAACACATCTTTTATGAGGAAGTTACAGGACAAACAATGGAGGGTAAATTTTAACACCAAAGTAACTTCGAAGGGCCATAATTTTTTTCTCAAGACTCATAATTGAGCATGGAAGCAAGCTTTGGAAAGGTTTTGGACAAAAAAATATAATTATTCACCCAAAAAATTGATCTAGGCAGTCAATTTCTCATAAAATCAGAAGAAAGAAGTCTGATATATTATTGAACCATAATGGTTCATATTTTTAATGAAATTGATGAGTTAGTTAATCAGACAAAGTTATGTTGGCTACACATGTTGTAGAGTTAACAACAACTAGATCAGACCAAGATCATCACATAGTGCAGAGGGATGGAAGATACAGAGGGGGCTTACAACCAGGAAGATGAGGTCAGGGGGATGGATGTCCATATAGGTATTTAAGGAACAAAATCCAATGGACATGGAGAAGGAAAGGATGAAAACATGAATATGGTAGAGACCATTAAAATTTTTCAAAAGGATGTTAAAAGCCATAAATATGATAATGAAAGGCTTATGAAAGAAAAGGAGTAGTAGGAGGACTTCAACATGAAGTTAATGAAGAGCTTGAACAAAATAGAAAATAATTTGGATAAGGAGAGTGGCTCAAGAAAATCATGAAGTCACGGGTCTCCTGATGAGAAAATAAGAACAAGAAGTGTTAGCAGACATCATTGTTATAGCAAGATTTGACTCACCCTATGCAATATTGACTAGAAGGCCTTTTCCCATTTCTCCATGCAGACTTATCTTCCTTGTTTATAAAATCCAGAGCTAAAAATAAATATTTTTCCACATGTATGCATATTTCACACTATACATCATGTGTATATGCAGGCTGCTCCACTACAACCCACGTACATCAGGATTTGTGCCAAAAAATGAAAATTAATGTCGAGTTTCCATGTCACGACAAGAGATCTATGATACTTGGCCTTCCATATACTGGAAACGCACTGAATATGCCCTTCAGTTCCATTGTGAAGGCTATAAATGGGCCAATTCCGAGCTATGGAAAAGGAGAAAGAATTCAACTTTGAGAGAAAAGTTACTCTGAAGAAATAAGAGGGAAACAAGAGGGAATAAGAAAGTTGACTGTCATTAAACTAGAATTCTCAAATACAGATACATAACCAGAAGCCAGAGGATTTACTAAAACTTTACAATACGAGAGCTTTTCTCTACCATCAATCATAACAAAATATCAAAACTGAGTATTTATACTCAAAACAAGTTTCTCCCTTCAGAAGCACACTCTGGTTATGTATTCAAGGCTTGTCGTCTGCATATTA
Organism: Picea engelmannii; assembly: GCA_009831015.1. Taxonomy (NCBI): domain Eukaryota; kingdom Viridiplantae; phylum Streptophyta; class Pinopsida; order Pinales; family Pinaceae; genus Picea; species Picea engelmannii. The sequence continues at coordinate 671,588 of ML779312.1, read as the reverse complement.
TTATGTCAATTTGCACTTGCATTCTTCTGTCAGATACAAGATCAGATCGGAATGAGCTTCACAAGAAATCCATGACAGGGAAATTTTGGCTGATAGTCTGCCCTCCATGACTAGATTTATCATGCTTTCCATTTATGTGGTGAAATGATGTTTCAACCACTTTCTTCATTCTCATTAACTGGTTTTATTGGGATCAGGATGAGGCCTGACGCCCATGAATGTTCCAAGCGAACTCATAATCCCTTTCAGTCAATTATGGAACCTCAAGGCCACACAACTCTTTTTCTGTAACCAACTAGGGTGCTCGAGCCTTTTGCGCTACTTATTCCCATCTCCCCATTTGACCGCGTACAATGACCTCATGCTTATCCCTCACGATATTTTGGGGTTTCTCATTTAGGTAGTTTTCACTCCCCCTTGATCTCCAATGTTCCGATGCTCGATCCCGTGAAACGACCCATCCAGATCAATGGTAGGATCTCCTTCGATCCTGACGGCCATGATCATCTTCTCGAACAACTTCAGTCGTCTGTCATTCAATCAGGCGCTTTCCTTTCATTCAACCCTGCCTCTATATGACCTTGGGTTGTGATCGCAGGAGCAACTCTCAGGCACGTTGCGATTTCCCGTTGCGTGATTTCATGTTATATTTCATTCTTAAACCTCCAGTCACGAAATCACGATTGCTCAGATTGAGTGACACACATATATTAATTTGGATGGCTTAGATTAAAGCCATTAAATTTTCATGTATCGGGGTTTTGGGATATGGATGCACCTTTACAACGAGAAACCCAAACTCTCGATTCCCGATCCTCCAGAATTTTCCGACGTCAGATCAATGACCCTCAAATCCTCATGATTGGATGGCCCAGATATTCCCTTTCGTGAATCAGGATTTCACAATCCTTGTTGAACAATTTTACAACATTTGAACCCCTGATTCCCGCACTCGCTTGCCTTCGAGAATACTAAAATTGCTCGCTCACTTGATTTGAGTCCATATTAGACTGCTCTCTGTGTTGTGGCTTGTGACAATGAAGACTTGGAGGACACAGTTGGGACTTGGGAAAACAAAGGCTCAGTAACAGAGGTAAAGAGAGAAGTGATCGACCCGAGGGAAAACAGAAAAGCTCAGGGACAATATCTCTCAGGCAATTTTGACAGGGAAAACTGATCGATCAAAAGGATGAAGGAAAAAAAAAGAAAAATACACGTCGGGAGGAAAAATATAGGATCGGGTCTACAAAAAGGGGAAAAGATAGGAAAAATCATAGACTCAGGCAAAAAAAACACAACTCACAAGAACATGACAAGATTAAGTGCTAACATTTGGCTCCAAAGGGGATGGCATGCTCCCTACGAGCTGCCAAGAACATGCAACTCCAGTGCCTTGCTTTGGGTTATGGAGTCTTCTATCAAAAATAAAATAAGCGTAAAACAAGAATGATATTTACAATGGTGGAACACCGATTGCGAATTTTAAACAATTTTTTTTTTTCAGGAAGTGCCCATTTACAGGGCCAAAAAAAACTTCATCACCCTTGAGATTCTGCAACCTGTAAGTATTATTGGAAAATGATTCAGAAATCTTGAAGGTTCTGATCCAAAGGGCTTCAAATTTACCATGCTTTCCCTTGTCCTGTCTGGGGGCATCCCATTTGAGAACTAGATCTCCCAGTTGGAAATCCTCTTTTCCTCCCTCCCTGTCAAAGACCTGCTTGATTTTCTATTGACGATCATGTGCTCTATCCATCACCTTCTCTCTAGTATACTGCACCCCTACCAATTGATGAATCCTTCTGATCATGCTATCAAGATCTTCTTGGCAGTCCTGGAAGAACTTTTCCACAGGCAGGGCGAGTTGGGAAGGAAAAACTGCTTTAGTCCCATATACAGGCTGGAAAGGGGAGATACCCAAGGACCTTTTTTTTGTCACTCTATCAGCCCACAAAGAAAATTTGAGCTTTGAATCCCATGCTTTTTTGTTGTCCTCTAGTAGTCTTTTGATGATCTTTATCATACTTTTGTTAGAGGACTCTACTAGTCCATTTCCTTAGGGATAGTAGGGAGTGGAATGGATCAATGAAATTTCGAACTGCTCACAGAATTTGACCAATGGCTCATCCTTGAAGGATGCAATGTTGTCAGTGATGATTCTATTCGGACAACCAAACCTTACTATAATATCCTCGAGAAAACCAATGATAACCTTATGCGAAGCGTTCCTTTTGGGGATAGTCTCTATCCACTTGGTGAAATAATCTGTTGCAGTTAGGATCCACATGTGTTGGCCACTTGAAGGAGGATGAATATCCCTGATAAAATACAAACCCCACTTTTGAAAGGGACCTAAAGCTAGTACATGCTTCAATGGAAGATACTTGAGATGCTGCTTTCTAGAGAATTTTTGACATTTGATACAAGCCCTAACTTTTTCATAGACATCAACGAACAAGATAGGACTGTAGTACCCAACTCTGAGTATTTTGTAGGCTGTTGTTTTCCAGAAATGATGCCCCACACATATGCTGTCATGGAACTCAAATATAGTCTTTTGGGTCTTGTGTGGGTCTAGACATCTTAAGAGCACTCCTAGAGGATCCTTCCAATATAGAACCTGGTCAATAAGACAATATCTGATTTCTTTGATATTTAAATCTCTTTCCTTTCTTTTTCCCATACCATCAGGGGGTCTTAATTCTTGGAGAAAATATATAATGTCTATGTACCTAGCGCATTCTGCCAATGGAGGGTTGTCCTGAGGACTTTTATCAGACAACTCAGCCTGTTGATGTTCCGAGCATGTGTGGATGAAGTTAACCCCCAAATATTTACAATTAGATTCAGCCAATAGCTTGGCTAAACCTTGGCCCTTAACTAGTTTGGTGTGTTTTATTTCTAGATCAAATTTGAGTATTTTGGAAATCCAGTTGCTCCTTTTCTCGTCTATGTCAGGCTGAATGAGAATGTTGTTCACATAAGCTGAAGGAACATATGTGATGACCTTTGAATGCAACACATAAACTCTGAAATATTTTAGATCCTTCACTAGAGCATAGGTCTGCTTCTCCAAGATGTCATATATGATATTTGCGTCTCTCAGTGCTCTACTGAAAAAGGAAATAGGATGATCCAAGCCTTCATGATTCTTCTGCAGTAAAACAATTTCCACTATATTGAATGAAGCAAACGAAAAAATAAGAAAATCCTTGGAATAATCAAGACTGATTAGCATAGGTGCTTTAGTTAATGATTTTTTGATTTGGTTGAAGGATTCTCTGGGCTCAGCATTCCATTTTACTTCATTTCCCTTCCTAATCATGGCCATGATATGCTTTAGTAGTTCGACAAAATTGGAAACAAACCTTCTCAGAAAATTAACTTTCCGCAAGAAAGACTGGACCTCTTTATTGGATCTCGGGAGTGACAAGGTTTGGATTGCTTCCACCCTACTGGGATCAATTCTTACTCCCTCAGTAGATACTATATGCACCAATAATTTTCCCTCCATGGAAAACAATGATTTCTGGGGATTTAAGGAGAGACCAAACCATCTGCATTTCAGGAAAAATTTTCTTAGATGACAACAATGTTCTTCATCAGACCTGGAGAAGACTGTTATGTCATCCAGATAGATGACCACACATTTATCCTTTTCTCCAATGAAGGCGATGTCCATGGCTTGTTGGAAGGTTGCTCTTGCATTCATCAACCCAAAGGGATTTTTGGCATACATGAATGTGCCCCAAGGAGTGGTGAAGGTTGTCTTTTCTCTAACTTTGGGAAAGACATAGATCTGATTGTAGCTAGAAAGGTTGTCAATCATAGAAATCCTAGATGCTCCTGTCACCCTTTGCAATATGTGTTCCATATTTGGCAGCAAGTAATTTTCCTTCTTAGAGCTTCTGTTCAGATTCCTGAAATCGACACACAGTCTGATTTCTCCACTTTTATTTTATACTGGGACCAGGTTTGACACCCACTCAGAATATCTCAATGGGACAATGATTTGGGCATCCAACAACTTTTTTACCTCCTTCTCCATAATAGGCAGCAACATATGATTTATTTTTCTTAATTTCTGCCAAAATGGTTTGGCTTCCTCCCTCAATGGGATATTATGCTCAATAATGCTGGTGTCATACATCCTGAGGTCTTCATAGGTCCAGGAAAACACATCAGCAAATTCCTTTAATAACTCAGCATACTAAGTCCTATGCTCTCTTGACGGGTTTCTTGACAATTTAACAAACTTTGGATCCTCCTCTGTACCAATGTTTCACTCAACTACATAAACATCCTCAGTTGGGCCTTTAATCTTTACTTCCACATCATTCCCATCGAAAAATATTTCAAAAGGAACTAGTCCCTTTGGAATGTGATTGCTAGGCAGTTGAACAATATAGTGATTAGTAATTTTATTCAAAAATACTTTAGGGGAAGGGTCACCCTCAGAACCATGATCCTGATCAATGTGTAATGAAAAGAACTCATCAACCAACTCAAAAAGCCTTATGATTTCAAGATAATCCTTTAACACCTTCCAATGCTTGATATTATCAGGTACAGAGGGCCTATATCTAATCTCAACATCATACCTAGGCTTAGGAGGTAGTGTGATCCTGAACTAGCTTGCTAAGACAGCCAGAGAATTGACCATGACATTTTCTTCTCTGAGAACAAATGAAATGTTGAAATCCAAGAAAAAGTTGTCAACTAGATCCCACACTTCATTTTTGTAACTCTTGAGCCGAGGGTGTTTGGCCTGATAAGCATTTCTGATCTACTGGACAATCAAATCAGCATCCCCAAACACTGTTATCTCCTCAATTCCCATGTCCTTTGCAACCCTTAAGCCCAAAACAAGAGCTTCATATTCTACCACATTATTGGTAGTTTCAAATTCTAATTTGTATGACAGAGATATGGTTTCTTGACAAGGAGACAAAAAAAATACTCCAGCACCAACACCTTCCCTAGAAGAGGCTCCATCAAAGAACATCTTCCACACATAAGTAGTTTGGGGAGGTATTTCATGAAAATAAATTGGTTTCTTTCTGGTTTCAAGAGGAGCTTCAGGAGTATCAGTGAGCTACAACAAGCTGGATCCTAAATCAGTAACAAGGGAAAAGATAGGATTATTTGTGGGATCGACTTCATCACTAATAATGTAGGCCAATTGAGCTTCTTTGTACGGTCTCCTATTCTCCCCTCCATATGTGATGTCCATATGTAATGTTCCTCCGAATCGTTTTATCGAAGATCTTGACAATAGCATGCTAAACTTGGGAGGAACATCAGCCACCACGATATCCATGACCAAACTTTTCATGGGCATCTTAAACAAGGTTACCACCATATCTTTGATGACCCCAAGGCATTGCACCCTCCTCGAATCAAACTAATATAAATCATGATGATATTTTGTGATTTCTGATCCGATTTCTTCCATGACAGTCTTGGGCATGAGATTATGAGATGCTCCAAAATACATCAAATAGTTATACAACACCTTATCGTGTATGTTCAGGGATGTGTAGAAGGGGGGGGATGAATCATCTCTATCTTCTACCATAGACCTAAACTGACTACGAACTTTTCATATTAGAGATTCACTGAGTCTGTGGAATGGCAGGGTGGATCTAAGGGTGCAATGACCCTAAGGTTGTCTTTTTCAAAAGTCATACATCTCTTCTTTAAATCAACCACAGTGGAATTATTGAAGGCCCAATCAATTCCTAAGAACATAGGGTAAGGGAAGTTGTCATAAACTATCTCAATTAGCTCAAAATCTACAAATGTTCTTACTCCATCAATGTCCATAGGAACATGTTCCAATCTGCCAAATGAACGTACAGCTTGCTGGTTGGCCATCCTAAGCCTGATAAGGGAATAGATCAACTTTGGTTTTCCCATCAGTGCTCAGATTTAATTCTTCATGACATTGACCTCTGACCCTAATTTGAGGACTACTTAATCTATCTCATACTCTCCTATTTGAGAATTCAAATTTAATTCCTTATTTGACCTTCTCTTCTTACCAATTTGGTGTACTACCCTATTCAGTAAGGGGTCTATCTTTCCTAGTTCATAGTGTCTGATTAAATTTTGTATTTCTTGTACATCGATCTCATCCTGAATCAATCTAATACAAGTATATAGAAATTTAATGATATTTCTTACCTCTTTTCCTTCTTTTGGTGAAGTAGAATGATCAAATGCCAAAGGCATTCCATATTCTCTCACTTCTGGTTTTGTCTTCGGTGCGGAACCAAGGTCTCCTATGAATTATTTTCTTGCCTCCTAAAACATTTGTATTTCTTTCTTTGCATCAAACATTTGTGTCTTCTCTGTAGCTTTCCTGATTCCTGAGTCTTTTGTAATCTTCCCTGGAGTCAATCTGTCTTCTCCTATAACAACGCCTCCTTTGGTTATAACATCAACTCTAGGGTCCTCTTCGTGAGGTTCCGTGTATATCAGTTGTACTTGCAGGTTTTGGTGAGGTCCTTGTCTTTCCTGAAGCTTAGCTAGCAACATAGGAAAATATTCTATAACATGTTCAAACGAGCTACAATAGCTGCAAGTAGTACAAGGGTTCTGGCAATCCCTTGTGAGGATTCCTAGTTGTGCACAGTTATAACAGATTATCTGTCCTTGGCCTCGACCTATTCCTCCTCCTTTTCCTCGTCCTCTGAATCCACTGTGAGGATTAAAGTTTCCTCTCCCAGGGGAGTTATATTATGTATTTTTTCCTTCTTGTGGTACTTTGTATTGAATCTTATATATGTCTCTCGACCTTTCATGCATGAGATCATAAGACCTACAATCCCTATCATCATGTCCCACAGACTTATAGAACGTGCAATACAAATTTGTGGGTGTTTGAACATATTTTTGCATGTAACAACACTCACCAGGGCGATGCCTATTTTTTCATACCTCACACTAGGGTAAGGTGACTTGCTTCAAAGGGATCAGAGCTCCAGAAGCTAAGTATTCAATGAATAGAGGACATTGTTCCTTGTCATGGCCTTCTAATATGCATTTGACACACCAGATGTCTTCTCTTTTATCTTTTCCCTTGTCTTTCTTCATGTCTTCGACCTGCAAAGAAAAACTAGTTAGCTGACTCAAGATCTGACTCATACCTAAACTAGATTCTCCCATAGGGGTTGATTCCAAATTCATGGCAATCTCTAGTGCCTCGGACTGTAAAGCAATCTTATGTTGCATCAGAGGAACTTTGATGTGTTGTAAGAGGGAAACAATGAACCATTCTTTGTTTTGTTCATCTGGGATCTGAAAAGTCAATCAGCCTGTTAAGGTTTTGAATCTCTGATAGAATTCCCAAACAGGTTTGACCACCTTCTGCTTGATTTATTTCAACTCTGTAATACATTGTGACTCCGAATTGGGTTTCTTGAACTCCATAATCAATGCATTCTTAATATGATTCAGTGTCTTAGGCTGTGAAATTCCTTGTATAAGCTTCATGTACTAGCTCAGTGTGTGATCCATTAGAGTGGTACTAAACTGGGTTCTTTTGACATCTTCGTCAGTGACATTTTTAATATTCCATACGTCTTCACATAGGATCTAGTGCTGATCAGGATCTTCAGATCCATCTCCCCTAAATATAGGAAGTCTCATCTCATCTGCCATAGATCTTCCTAGGGTCCCTGACTAAGTATGTGTTGAACTGCTAGTAATAGTACTTCGAGGACTCTGGTGACTCTGACTATTCTAGTTGCTTAGTGTTGTTGAATCAACAGGAGGGACAATAGTACTTAATTCAATGGTTTGTGCAGTTTGTGAAGTCTTAGGTTCTTCTCGCTGAATCTTTTTAGCTTTCCCTTCCTCTGTCCCAACAGGTTTTGAATTCTCCTAGTCTCTCAGATCTGCCTCTTCTCGACTATAGAAATCTTCGTGCCCGTAGTTTTGCTTGAACATGTTCGCAAGGTTAACTTTTATGAACACTCTCCCACTGTTCATATGTCCAGTTTCTGTGTCACTGTTGCTATCTAAATTCTTTAACATTAGACTTTCTAGATCCGACCAATCTACTGTATCTTCAAGATGTTCTTCTCATGCAATAACATCTTGAGTCTCAACTTTAGGAATTGTAAAAATTTTCCTCGAGGTCCCTTAAAGAAATATCTCTTAGCTTGGTTGTATGACTCTACTCTGTCAACAACAAACTATGTAATGTACCCTCCAATGGTGTTTTCAAACCAATGATCTATTGCTCGTGATACAATGTTATCAACTCTCTTGACCTTCTTAATCATCTCCGACGTCCACACTACAAGAGGTCTAGATCGGATCTCAAACTGGGTATCTGCTAATCTAGCTAGCCACTCATACAGCTCCTGAAGGATTCCCCCAAAGAAAATTTCATGTATATCAGTGAAGATATATTTCTCCAACCAATCCTTTTTACTAAGATTAGGGTTCTTGTTTTGGGCTTCAACGAAGTCCCTTTCTTGAACCTCCATCCACTTTTGAGTCTTTGTATTTGATGGGAACCACCTTGAAATTTCCTCAAGAAGATGCATGTCCCGAAAATGGAACCATTTGTTGGCACACGGGCAGACCCAGGGTTCAGCTCCAAGAGCGCACCAACAAGTCCTAACTACTGTCCCTTTTAGCAAAACCTGCGAAGAAGATGCAGTCTCACCCAAAGCCGTTATGAGGGTGTTGCAGGACAGAGATGTCTACAACCAAGGGGAATATCAAGTGGGACTAATACATGAACAACATAACATTCATATATCACTTATCATCTTGGATCTACTCTAAACATCTACTTATCTATATCAATGATAGAGACAAAATACCAATCACACACAACACAAAATATACGTGGTTCACCCTCTCTCTAAGGCTACATCCACATAATTGTTCTTTATAATATATTAAGATGAAGCATACAGTTCTTGTCTGTGCTTTTAGCCAGTAGATCCTCTTTCTTCTCCTCTCTTTCTCTCCCCTCCCTGTGCACCCAACTGTAGGGTCGATCTTCACACCCAGCTCAATATCTTACAATACCAGAAGGCTCTCGCACTTAGCACTTCTCTCTCACACAACAATAATCTCTCACAACAAAACAACAACTAGATCGAGTAACTCGAACTTGAGCCAACCCTCTTCCATTATATGAGTTCTTATTTATACATTACAATCACTTACCAACATCCTTATGTTGAGACCTAGGTGTCCAAAACCCTAGATACCAAAACCCTAGTTGTCTAAAACCCTAGGTCAACTTGAACCATATTTTCAGGGCTTCACCAGCCTATCTTTCCTTCCTTCTCCTGTAATGCTTTAAGGTGACCAATGGTGTATTTCTTCTCTTTCTGAGTTGTCCACTATCCTTCTTCATTGTTGATCTGTTATCCTCGATCTCCTCATCCAATGACTTACTTCTAACCGTCTTTTCTTATCTTTTTTCTCACTTCAGCCGAGTAACAGTCACTGTGTATTCTACGAAGTTTGCATTCTCCTTTTTCTTCCTTGATCTTCGTGTACTTCCATACCCAAGGGCTAACATCTAGAAAAATGCTTAGTGGAGTACCCTACCAATATAAATTGAACACTAAGAAGAGAGTCGTAGCCGCGAGGGAAGGCTTTGAAGGTGATGAAGAAGAGGTAGAGGATCTTCGGGTTGTGTAGGAGATTGAGAAAATATTGCACGTGACATATGAGAGGAAGACAAGAGGTCCAAGAGCGGGAATAGAAGGAAACAATCCTATCCATATCAGTGTCAGTGTGGAACCCATAAACCCATGTGTGACTAATACACCAAGAAGAACACCACCATTTAGAAAACCAAATTTCGAGAGAATAAAGACAACATGAAGTACATCTACACAAGGAACAACAATTGGGGGATCTAGTTCAGGAATCATTAGTCAAGTATCTACATCATGCAAAAGTAGTAGTTTAGCATTTAGGATGGCAAGACATGATCCCACTATTAGGTTACTAGAATTCAAAGGAGAGGCATCAGAGGACCCTAAGAAGCACTTGTTCATTTGTGAAAATATTTGGGAAGTGAAACAGATCATGGATGAGGACACTAAACTTGCATAGTTAGATATCACGCTAAGATATCGTGCAATGGATTGGTACATGAGTTTAGCTACAAACAATTCACTAGGGATATCCATAATGATTGGAGATATCAAAATGTTGTTGATAAATGAATTCCATAAGCCTAGTTTAGAGGATCAATACATGAATGAGATGATAGATATTAGACAAAAACCAAGAGAATATGTATGGGAAATTGACCAGAGATTCAAATGATTTAAGGGAAAGCTAAAGTATGTCATGATAGATATGCAACATAGGAATCTATTCGTCAATTCACTGCTACCACACTTGAAATACCCTTTGTGACAGTAGAAGTTTCAAATGTAGGAAGAGGCTCCATAGGTATCCCTACAACTGGAAGAGAACCAATATCAGAAGACAGATCCATCCATAGAGGAGATGAAGGACGATCTAATTAACTTAACATTCCATCTAAACCAAAACAAAGGTAAGGACAAAAGAGAAGTCGTTTGGTGTACCACATCTAGGAAAAAAGGACACCATAAGAAAAAATGTCCAATATTCGCGCAGTACATGGCAACAATAATGAAAAACCTATTGCCAACTGGAGGACTATGGTGTGAGATATGTAAGAAACAATGGCATGATCCATATCACTACCCAATGATGTAGAAGTACCAGACAATACCTAAGAGTTCATATTGAACTTTTGCAAGTCAGTAGGCCATGATGAAAAATATTGCAGGACCATGGACCTCATGAGGGAAAGAACATCATATGCTTACAGGGTGCAGGAAGAAATGATGACCGGGAAAGCCTCACCATAGTTTAACCAAGTACCATCCCCGTATAACACTATGCAACAAAAGTATAGCACTGCACAAAAACAATATAACATTGTGCAGCCGCAGTACAATACCGCACAACCACACTATAATCCCGCACAGTATAACCAAGCTCCTCAGTACAATGCACCATGAGGAGATCAAGCTGGATACAGAGGTGGAGGAAGATAAATATGAGGCTTTGGAAGAGGTAGAGGGCAAGTGGTATGCCACAACTGTCAACATCTAGGACACTATGCAATAGAATGTCCACTTCCACCAGCTTTGGAAGAGGTAGAGGGCCAGTGGTATGCCACAAGTGTCAACAACCAGGACACTATGCAATAGAATGTCCACTTCCACCTGTGACGTGTATGTATTGTCGTGCATCAAATCATGACGCAGAAGAATTTCCTACACTATTAGGGAAGATCCAAGAAAAGAGAAATCATAACAATCAGAATGTTCAATGGATTTTGATGGAAGCAAGGGATGAAGGAAGAAACATCATCATTGTTATGAGGGGAGAAGATAAGACATGAAATGATGCAATAAGACAAGATCAACCACAACACCAATGGGTGAAGAAGAATGTCGAACCAAAGAAGCAGTTTGATGCACATAATGAAAAGGAGATATTCAAGCAGTCCAGAAAAGAATTCATGAAGCCATATATTTCATCGACATCAACTGTGCAACATAATAAGGAAGTATCAGCATAAGATATGCCTCAATCGTTGGATCACACCAAAGAAACACAACCCCTAGGACAAGTAAGTACAATTAAGGGTTTTTTGAAATCTTGTGTTAAACTACTAAACGATCCATCATCTGTTAAAGTATTACAAAATATACTAGAAATATGTAGCATAGAGGAAGAAGGAAATATAGAACAAAAAACAGTTAATCATTTGCATACAAGGAGGAGAACGAACAAAGAATTCAGATTAAACGCCAACATTGGAGATTTCAACATGGGAGATATTATACTGGATTTAGGATCCGAAGTAAATGTGCTACTCAAGAAGACATGGAAATGTATGGGAGATCCCCCATTAGAATATTCACCTGTTCAGCTGAAACTAGAAAATCAACATAGAGTTCTACCAATTGGAAGAATAAAAGGAGTAACAGTAGATCTAGATGGAGTACACATTAAATTCGACTTTGAAGTAATAGAGATAGTGGATGGCACAACACCTTATCCGACATTTCTTGGCTTGGATTGGGCGCTTGACAATCAAGCCATAATCAACTTAAAGACGAGAAAGATGACATTTGAGTCAAGAAAATACAAAATCATTGTGCCATTGAAACCATCTGAAGGGGAAAGGTTTGTAGAACCTACTTTCTTAGACTTGGAGGAAATTAACCAGTTGTACAGAACAACTTCATAAGAAGAATATTATGTGAACCCAACTACATATGGGGTACTCAGTTGGAGAAGCATCACCTCATGCATGTTAGACTCAGATACTGTATTAGAAAACTGGAAGCAGAGGTTACGCAAAGTCTCCACAAGAAGATGCACAAGAATAGACCTCACAATAAGATGGGTAGGTACAGAGATAAGGGAATCTCCTAGCTTCCACGGGGTGAATAAATTAGAAGAATTCTTAACACAATATGAAGATGAAGTGTTAGAAAATTAGAGGCTCTTATCTCTGGATATTGCACTCAAGGAAACACCTGCCAGACGATGGGGTGTGCACAAAGAATCAGTTAAGAACCTGTACCAATGTAAGTGGTTACTGTGCATTAGGTTTGGCACAGAATAGGGAAGCAACCAACTGCAAAAATACAGAGGACATGGGGCACCAAAAAAACACTTGGATAAGTGAAAAGCGCTATGGAGGATGACACCACTGGAGGAATGAACTCGTCATTTTGTTCACACATTAGAAGGGATTCCAACAAACTGGTATACAGACCAGGAATTGCATAGAGGAACTACAAACTTGATAGTATTATAACTAAGCTTTACAATCACTTTCTCATTTGAGCATGAGAAACCCAACATAGACTCAACACTTAAATGAATGAGAGGGGTGATATTCATTAAAGAACTGGAAATTGAACTCATGATAGAAGAACAAAAACAAAACAGACAGACAAAAAAAGAACTATTGTCATGCTACCATGTGTAGGAAGAAGCACCAGATGAATATGACCCACGAAACATCAGATTTCAGAAGTTGAAGTCGAAAGAGAAGTGGAAGGTCCACCACTGGAATCATAATTATTTGTTGTGTCGATCACGGTGAAGAAATTCCACATTGGGACAGTTGAGAATCTCAAAATGGCCATCATTGAAGATTGTTGGGATGAGAAAACAATGGAAAGCATAATAGAGTTACTGCGTGAGTACAGTTACCTGTTCCCAACAATGTTAACAAAAATTAAAGGCATGGCAGGAGAGCTAGCTGACATGAAGATACCTCTAAGAGTTCAGGAAAGACCGTTCAGACAGAGACCATACAGACTAAACGCTATATATAAGAAAAAATTCAAAGCTAAAATTGATAGGATGTTGGAGGCTGGAATCATAGAACCTGTAGAGGAATCTGAATGGGTAATCCCTATGGTATTTTAGGATAAAAAATAGGGAGGGATAAGGATGTGTGTCGACCTGAGGAAGATAAATGATATGTGCCTACATTACCCGTTCCCTACTCATTTCATAGATGAAGTGTTGGAGAATGTAGGAGGACATGAACCTTATTCATTCACTGACGGATTCTTAGGAAAACATCAGATCAAGATAGCTCCATAAGATATATACAAGACCACTTTTTCCATAGAATGGGGATCTACCAGTACAAATTCATCTCGTTTGGATTGAGGAATGCACTAGCAATATTTTCCAGAGTAGTCATAGTTGCATTCAAATAATTCATCCACCAGTTTCTAGAGGTATATTTGGATGATTGGGCAGTCTATAGTCTGTTGAAAGACAATGTAGCAATGTTGAGGTTGATGTTATAAGGATGCAACCAGTGTCATATATCGTTAAACATCAAGAAATGCATCTTTCGAACACCCTTTGTGATACTATTGGGCCATATGATATGGAAACAATGCTTGCTAGTAGATTCTGCCAAGATTGTAGTAATTGTTAATATACCACCACCAAAATCAGTACATCAGTTAAGAGAAACATTGGGACACATAGGATACTATAGGAAATTTATAAAAGGGTATGCGTAGATCACTGTGCCAATGGAGAAATTTTTAAGAAAAGATAACAAGTTTCAGTGGAATGAGGACTGTCAGCGCAGATTGAACACCTTGAAAGAGAAGATGGTAACTCCACCAATACTACTATTCCCAGATTGGGAAAAGACATTCCACGTGCATGTAGATGCATCAACCATAGCACTTGGAGCTATTTTGGTGTAGCCAAGAGAAGGATAATTATACCATCCTATAGCATTCACTAGTAGAAAACTATCAGAATCAGAGTAGAATTACAATACCACAGAAAGAGAAGGCTTGGCTATGGGCTATGCGCTTCAGAATTTCAGACATTATTTATTGGGAAAATATTTCAAGATGTTCACAGAACATACAAGTCTAAAATACTTCGTCAATAAGCCATTGTTGGGGGGGGGGGGAGAATTTGTAGATGGTTATCGTTGTTCCAGGAATTTGACTTCGAAATGATAGTCAAACTAGGGAAGTTGAATGCAGGACCTCATCACTTGTCGATGATCACTAATGGAGAGGAACCTATGAATCTAGAGGACAACTTTCCTGATGCATAGTTATTTTTAGTGCAAGGAGCTGATGAATATTTCACAAACATCATTCAATACTTGAGTACAGGGACTACACCACAAGAATTCAACACTGCACAGCATAAAGATATGGTTGTCAGGGTTGCAGACTATCAATTGATTGCAGGACACTTATATAAGATGGGTGCAGACAACATCTTGAGAAGATGTGTACTAGAACATAAAAGACCTAGGATTTTAATAGAATCCCATGAGGGAATAGCAGGAGGACATTATGCAAGCAAATCTATTGTGCAGAAGGTATTGCGCGTAGGACTATGGTGGACGACTGTTCACATAGAATCAAAGGACTACTGCTAGAGATGTGACGTATTTTAAAGGGTTGGTGAACTGAATAGAAGGGACATGATGCACATGAGACCACAAGTAACCTTGTAGGTATTCGACAAATGGGAAATAGATTTTTTGGGACCAATTAACCGACCAACAAAAAGGTTAGGAGTGAGGTACATTATTGCTACGACAAAGTACTTAACAAGATGGGACGAAGGAACACCAGTAAAATATTGTAGCACAGAGACAAAAACACACTTCTTGTTTGAGAAAGTGATCACTAGATTTGGTTACCAAATAATTTTGATGAGTGACCAAGGCACTCACTTCATTAACAACACTGTTCAGGCAATGACTAAGGAGTTTGAATTTTATCATCAGAAGAGTACACCATATCACCCTCAAGCAAATGGAACAATGGAAGCATTTAATAAGATCCTTGAAAATTCCTTGACAAATATATGCAATGTTAGTAGGGATGATTGAGACTTGAAGATACTAGCAGTACTGTGGGCATACAGGACCACATGCAAAAAATTGACAAGGAAGGCACCATTCAGACTGGTGTATGGACAAGAAATAATGGTACCATTAGAATTTTTGGTACCTATTATGTGTATAGAAGCGATTACAAACATGACAGAGAGAGGCGCAATACAGGAAAGGCTACTTCAGCTGATGATCATGGAGGAAGATAGGATTCTGGAAGGATTTCACCAAGAAGTACATAAAACAAGGGACAAATCTTGGCATGATAGACACATCAAGAGGAAAAATTTCCAGAAGGGAGACTTTGTTTTGGCCTACAGTATTAAATCCCTTCAGCACCCAGGAGAACTTAGAATGCATTGGTTGGGACCATATGAGGTAAATACTGTCACGCATCGGGTATTTATACAGTTGAAGGATTTAGGAGGAACAAAAATCAGAGGAATGATCAATGAGAGTCGACTGAAGATGTATAGGGAAAATCGACCTCATAACACTTAAAAAAAAAAAAATTGTGCAGCAACAGAGGGGTTACCGTGCCAGACATCAAAAGATAGAAACCACCTAAAAGAGGGGTAGCGTGTTGAAAAGATAATTTTCATACGCACTCGGAAACGTTAGCGTGACGAAGAAAGGACCAATGGTCAGAAAAAGGCAAAAATTGCAGAAATGGAGGGTACGGAAAATAGGCACCAACTGACGGCGTCCATCAAAATTGAATTTTAAGAATGATTCATGACACAACGCATTAATCGCACCAACTGGTGACATCAAGGGAGTTCAATGGAAGGTAGACAAGAATCACAAGTTCATTCAAAACACAACTTGGGTAACATCTCCGAGAAGTTTCACATGTTCCCTATATAAGGAAAGCATGCGGGGATTGGAAGGGTTATTATGAAATTGAGAGAAGCACAAAGCAATGGAATATACAAATAAGAGGGAGAATTTGCAGGAGTTACAGAGAGAACTAAGCTCGACGAAGACCATTTTTACCACCATGGCACCACCCAATCTAGGAGCATCGTTCCATGCCTGCAAGCAACCTTGAAGCAACCTGATAGCACCTCAACAACCACAGGGAAGCAAAAAAAAACCACCTCGGCCTACGAAATTCGTCAACTTGGATGAAATCTCATTGCCCAATATGGAACCAGGGAGCCCCACACCAGTGGTGGAGGAAACCCAACAAACAACAATAGTGGGCATGGAGATTGATATGCCTGAAGTAGGAAAAAGCCAACATGCCAAGGATTCAAGAAACCTTTTATGCCATGAAAACCCTGAAGAATCCCCGAGGGTTAAGGGGACGGCCCCGAACCAGACATAAACGGTTGCACTAGAAAGGTCACACATAACAACGCCAGAGTAGCCACAGGAGGGCATAGTAGAAGATGTCACCGACCAGGCAGAGGTGAATGTAATGGACACAACAATGGAGGCTATAACATCGAGTTAGCCACCACGATGAAGGGAAATAATCCAATAGAAAGATAACCATGTAGGCAATCTCTAACAACCATAGTCTTACCACACATTCTAGAAGGGGTGAGTGTCATGGCTAACCTGTTAGGCCATGTGGAAAAACTACAGTACTCGGATCATGATGTGAATGACATGGATAAGTTTTAGAGTTTGAAAAGGAAGTTTACCTGGATAGCGTCGGTATAGGACACTTCAATGAACCAATTGTCCAACCAAAATAGTGGGCAATCAGACTAGCCAATACTGGGATTCTAAGTCTGTTGGAGATCTCACACTTTGGAAGGGGTCATGATGTGAACAACTACGTCAAGCAGCTGATGGCAGTTACCCACAGAGGATACCTATGGGTGGAAGAGCCTGTCTCGATAGACGTAGAGCTCATTATGTATATTACAGGGCTCCCATATTGGGGGGAGAAACCCACGCAGTTCCTCAATGAAAAAACAAAGGAGAAGGAACTGACCGAGGAAATGAAGAAGATGAATGGCACAGAAAGATGGTCGCAATGAATCATAACTAAGCACATCGGTGACGCAACAACCAGGATGGCCACAAAAGTCATGGCATGCAAGTTGCTCATGAAATGTTTCAAGGAGGAAGTCCCTACCGGGGTCGTCGCAACTGTAGCATATTGTGTGGAGGGAAATATACTTATCTGGGCCCCATACTTGTTGAATATGTTCCTTGAATACTGCAAGGATGTTCAAGACCTAGGGACAAAGTTACACTACTATTGGCTACTCATCCTGATCTCCTTGGTCAGATGGAGGGATCCTAAATATACATAATTTTGTGAGCGCTCCACTTGTTGCCACACAGAGAAATACCTATCATTGGGGAGCACTTCAGACCCCAAAAATAAAAGTGCAAATGCAGGCATGTTCGCAGGGTATTACAACAACCTACAAGAAGGAATTTCCAACACTTGGTGGATTATGCCAGAAGTGGTCACACAATATCAGGGCATAGCTAACTTTAAAGAGACCACACATGCAGTATGGATCCAAGAATGAAAGGATCCTGAGAAGGAATGGCTACAACTCCGGTACTATGTCAAGGAAGAGGATGTAAAGATGGCCATCAAGGATTGACAAGATGACTGGAGAGTTCTAGTTATGAATCAAGAGATGTCCATGGAAAAGGAGGTTGATGCAGGGCAAGAACATACACCTTCAGGAGACAAAACAATGCCCAAGAAGCCAAATCCAGGTCATAATCCAACATAGCAGAAGAAAGGGGGTGCGCCAAAGAAAGGTGCATAGGCGGGGAAGAAGAACAACACCCAAATGCCGTTGGAACAGGAAAAGGAGAATGAGACAACACAAGGGACCACATCAAGTGCTACTCCATAGGATCAAGGCCATACCAAGAGGTCAATCATACACATGGGGTGGTGCATGCAAGAAATATAAGGCGCAAAAAATACCACTAGAATATAAAATCATCCAGTACGACGCAGACCTCGTGGAACAAATGGTCCAGGAATGAACAACGGAGGATTTTGATGAAGACCAACGTAAAAGGGATAGGATCTAGGAAGAGATGGTTGACATATGGTAGCTCCTAGAGCATATCAGAGAAACATAGAGGGAGGGCAGAGGAATAGAATCAGTCACTGCAACATCACAGACAAGATCCAACGTTGGGTTGAGTGAGCAAGATAAGATCCAGACAATAGCACATGCGAGCTCAAATTTTCACATTACACCCAGCATGTTGTGCATGGACGAAATTGTGGGCTAGACACCCTTGAAATATCTTGCACAAATACAGTTGGTAATGGGGAGGATACCAATGCAGGCATTATATAAACTGCAAGTCAACATCACATAGGTGGTACAATTGCGCACACGCACAGACACAACAAAACATCAGCAGACGAAGGACCAAAGAGAACCGTTGGATTTGGTGCTTGAGAAGGTCAAGCTTGAGACCAAGGATGAGAAATATCATGTGGATAGGCTCAAACAGGGATTGGTTGTAGCCTACGACAAAATTCCAAAGAGTGCACAAACAATAGAGCCTATGACGACAGAGAAAATTTATTAGATTGTGCAAATAATTGATCAATAAATGAAGGAGATCAAGAACTTCTGGGAACAACTCATCCCTACCACTCTCCCAGAGGTAAAGGAGGAGAGGAAGCAGGAAGCAAAAGGGAAGATGGAGAAAATGGAATGACAAGTCAGTGCAGCTGTCGACTTGTTTGATAAAGCATCACAACTATGGAAAAAGCTAGAGGAGGATCAACTGGTCTAGCAGTGGGACCAGGAAGAGGAAAATATAAGCGCATCTATCCACGACCTCAAGCAGAGGCAGAAGATGATGCAGATCACTGAGTGCCTATAGGGAGTACAAGATATGAATAAGCTACAACTAGAACTCATAGATGCACAAACACAGAAGAAGGGTCGACAAGATCAAATGGAACCTCTCCAAGAGATAGCAGCGAAGGTGATTGCATAGGAAAAAGAGGAAAATAAGAACATGGTACAAACTCAAGAAGAGTTCGCAAAGATGATCAATGAGGATATTATAGCGCAAGTAATGGATGCACTCAGAGAAAAGACCGTGTAGGCTCAAAGACAAGTAAAGGAGCTTCGAGAGAAGTTCCAAACTCTCACATGAGCTATTGAATAAGCTCACAAAGTTTAGGTGGCTCGGGATGAGCCACATGTCAGTGTTGGGGGCCTATTGGATGCAGGCCTAGTAAGGAGAAAAGGCTATTTTTGGAAGAGAAGCATGTAAGGTAGAAATGACAGCTGGAAGGAAAATCCATCACGTGTAAGGGAAGCAGGTGAGGCATGTATGCAAGGAAGGCCTAACAATGCTAGGGTTAGGGTTTTTGTAATGTATTGTAATGGTTGATGAGACAATAATATAAATAGGTAATACTTAGAGGAAGATGAGGATCGAAGAACCAGCCGAGGAAGAGAGAGTTGTAAGAGTTGTACAAGTCAGTAGCTGGTGAGCTAGGGAAGTAGCAAACGACTTGATCTCAAGGGTTAGATCACAGGATAAGGATCCTGGTGTGATCTAGTCAGCCTCATAGGGATCGGGGAGCCTATTAGAGAGAGTAAGACATAATATTGTAAACATGTGCAGCGTGACATATTACTAAACCATAAATAAAGAGCCTGAGAGCCATATCTTTGTGGACGTAGCCCAGGAGGGGGTGAACCAGGGTAACCCATGTGTTATGTGAATGAATGTATGTGTCTTTATCGTTGTTAAATGGTGAATGTTAGATGAATGAATTAACTAGTTAGATCTAGTATTTCACATGCATGAATAGAATGTCTATTATAATCATATGTTAGACTAAATAAATAAAGAATACAAAATACAACCGCAGATATCCACTCGTTCCCAGGGTGAAAACACTTGAGTATTGCAGCCACCCATAGAGATATATCGAGGGATTATGTGAAATACACCATGTGTGTTGCATTTCCTTCTGGTCTTCTAGAGGCGCCGATAGTTTTAGAGGGATTTTGTTGGGAGCTTATCAAATCTAAACCAGGGTCAATCTATGATAGTAAGGTAGGATCTGAATAACCCATAAAGAATCCTAAATAGAAAAGTC
The DNA here is from genome assembly GCA_009831015.1 of Picea engelmannii. Taxonomy (NCBI): domain Eukaryota; kingdom Viridiplantae; phylum Streptophyta; class Pinopsida; order Pinales; family Pinaceae; genus Picea; species Picea engelmannii. The sequence continues at coordinate 651,075 of ML779312.1, read as the reverse complement.
AAAGACTAACAAAGGGTAAAATCCAACAAGGAGATTCATTAGGGGATCAATCAGAGACTTCAACTATCATTGAGGTTAAAAATCCCAAAAAACCTTCACTTAGGCCCTCAAAATGGCCCCAAAAGTTTAGGAACCAAAAAACTGCTAAAAATAGTAAATTGTGAGAAGATTGTTTGGAGCCAGTTGGGATAGGTGGGTGGCCATTGATATCCACTTGGATCATTGGTATAATATTTGGTACAGGTTTTGGTACATGGTTGAGACACATATCTTGTGATGGTATGTTGGTGATCTTGGTATAAGCTTAGCAGAAGTATGTGTTGGTGATGTTGAGCATCTGGTTGAGAGATGTTCTTGGTATATGATCTATGTGAGTAGATCTAGTTCATTTATGTTTAATATCAATGATGGGGACAGGTTCATGATAGTATGCCAATGTCAGTGGAACTGACAGGTTGGCAGTGGCAGGTTGATAGTGACAGGTTGACAGTGACAATTTGACATGAAAGGTTGATAGTGAAAGTGACAAGATGGATGCAGGTTGACCAGGAAATGGTAGTGACATTATCAATGGTAGTGAGAATTGAGTCTACACTTATATTTCAGCATGGTAGGATAGGCAAAGGAAAGAGGGTTGTAGCCTCCTTCTGGTTGGTTCTAGAGAAATTAGGGAGTTATAGTTTCCTTCAGGTTGGATCCTGTAAATTAGAGGGTCGTAGCCTCCTTCTAGTTGGAGCTAGAGAACACAGGGAGTCATAGCTTCCTTCAGGTTGGATCCTCCTTCCATATGTAGTTGATAAATCAGGGAGTTGTAGCTTGCTTCAGGTTGGAGCCTATAAATAGGGGGTCGATGCCTCATTCCAGTTGGTGCTGGAGAATTTGGAAATTGGTGCTTCCTATGAATGTAATCTTTGATATATAAGAAAAAAATTTGTGGTTTTCTCCCATTTGTGTTTCCACTTAAATTATGGTGTGCTGTGCATGTGGTTATTTTATGTGATGATACTTCTTATGGTTATATGCTCATGATATTTTGAACGTTGAAATTACTAAGACAACTGAGAGGGGGGGAGGGGTGAATCAATTGTTACTGTGCTTAAACAATATTAAGTCAATTAATCCATTTTTAATCTTTCTCTAAGTGACCATAAATATTATACAATATATGAACAACATAAATAATGAGCATCACTCACACATAAGATATACACATAGATATATTTTCACGAGGAAACCCATAAAGGGAGAAAACCTCTTCTTCTTTGAAATGATAGGCAGTCTTTTAAGTTCTGTACATCATCTATAATTGAGCACCAACTCAATGTGAGGTTACTACCTCTGTTTTACGAGCTCCAACTTGTTTGAGAGCACCAACTCTCTGGTTTCTCTAGCACCCACTAGAAGGAAGCACCAACTCCCTGAGTGTTCCAGCACCAACTGGATGGAAGCACCAACTTCTAGTTACATAGGCTCCAACCTGTATAACAGAGAACACTTGTTCTCCCTTGCACCACCCTGCCACCCTAGTTTCTCTGGATGAAACTAGATGGAAGCTACAACTCCATGTGTTCAAGCACCCACTTTAACCTCTGAAGACAATAGTCCTCCCTAGCACCTCCCTACCACCCTTATTACAAATATATGATTGAATAACCAACAACAAAGATAAATCAATTCTTACCACTTCTTCTCTGTTCTGTAAATCTGGTCTGCTTCTGACTATTCTACATTTCTTCTCTTCCTTTGTCTGTTCTGCAATTCTGCTCTGCTTCAAGATGTTCTACAATTCTTCTCTTGCTTTTGTCTATTCCTCATCTGTTACTCATCTCTGAGTTTTATCTCACACTGTGCATACTATCGATATCACACTGCGCATACTATAATTTTCCCTTTCTTACAGTTCAACTCATTTTTCATTCAGAATGACCAACCTTGCACATTCGTCTCATATCTTCTTTTATTCACACATGCCTCAGCAACTGAATCACCAACCGATCAAGAATCATGAATCAATTTTTCTAACTAAATCATAAATGAGAAATTAACTATGAGGTGAAACAGTAGCCCTCCTATCATATTTGAATTCACCTGCACCATTGGATTACAAGAAACAAAATGTCTTTCGCATTTCGTATTTCAACAATTCGTGATTTCTCATGTCACAAATTTCTTTTGTGAAGCATCTCGACTCTCCAAGTCGCGATCCCCGAAATGGATCCAGATCAATGGTCCACAAAACTTCATAATCTAATCCCTTCTTTTCCTAATCGAATGACTGACGGGATTTCAACGTTTTTCCTTTCGAGTCATCGAGACTCACAATAGTCCCTTTCGACATTTCACGATTCCGGAAATTCTTGTGATGAGATATCTTGATGCTCCATGTCACAATCCCCGAAACTCCAAAACTCCATGTCGCGATCCCCGAAACTCTATGTTGCAATTTTTCATTTCGGTATTTTGCGATTTACGTGGTGAAGTGTTTCGACACTCCAACTCCCGGTAACCGAAACCTACACCAAAAGATGTTTTTCATATTTTGGCATTCCTATGGTGAAGTGTTTCGACACTCCAACTCCCGGTATCCGAAACTTCGAAATGGAGTTATTTCTCGGTCTTTGAAACTCTTTGTTGATGTGCCTGTTTCAGGATTTCAACGTTTCGCATTTTGCGACTTCGGGACTCCTGTGATGAAGAGTCTCGATTCTTGAATCCTCCAACTCCCGGTATCTGGAACTCCAAAATGGAGTTATTTCCCAGTCTGCGAAACTCTTTGTTGATGTTCCTATTTTGGGATTTCGGCGTTTCGCATTTCGCGACTTCGAGACTCCTATGATGAAGAGTCTCGACTCTTGACTCCTCCAACTCCCGGTATCTGAAACTTTGATTTTCTGGTCTGTGAAACTCCTAAATGGAGTCTTTGACATGCTCTAATCTATCACATTTCGGGATTTACTATCCTGAGTTTCTTCCTTGACTCCTGGAGTTTACGGTTCTGATCTTTCCATGTGATCATCGTTGCACTGCTGGTCTTGCCACTTTCTCTTGTTCATCATTGTCGGGTTGAGCTTGCCATCAATGACAAACAAATACTCTACCTTCTATCTGCCCATAATAAATATGCCAACAATCCTCCCCTTTGGCATTGATGGCAACCCCTTGAAGAACATCCAACTATACCACTGTAGCATCCTTGAAATTACCAGTAGCATCCTTGAAATTACCACACTTTCTCCCCCTTTGAAATCAATGTCAAAGAAGAAACACGCTCCCCCTGAGCTGTTGCAGTACATACTCCCCCTATCAACTATGAACATCTTAGAGATACAACAAATATTCAATAAGTACTCCCCCTGACCAGGTGAACAGATTAGACGAAAGAAGTTATAACCCCCAACTTTTGACGAAGATATCCAAAAGGGTCATTGCTAACGGTTTAGTAAAGATATCAGCTATCTGTTCTGTGGAAGGAATATAATTCATTTGAACAATTATGTTTGTAACTTGTTCTCTGAGAAAATGTTATTTTATTGGTATGTTCTTATATTTTGAATGAAGTACAGGATTCTTAGAGAGACTGATGGCACTGGTGTTATCACAGTGAAGTGGAATGGGATCAGTGTAAGTTACCTTCAAATCTGCAAGAGTTTGTATCATCCATAAAATCTGAGTGCAGCAGTAATGTAATCTGCTTCTGTAGTTGATAAGGAAATAGATCCCTTCCTTTTACTAAGCCATTCTGCTAATGAGTCACCCAGGAAGAATACTCCTCCACTGGTGCTTTTTCTCTCATCAACACAATTTTCCCAATCTGCATCTGAATAAGAAGTTAACTGAAAATTCTGATTTCTGGGATACCACAGACCATAAGTCATTGTTCCTTTCAAGTATTTGAATATCCTTGTGACAAATACCAAATGACTTTGTTTAGGATAAGATTGATAACGCCCTACCATTCCAACAACTTGCATTATATCAAGATGGGATGTTGTGATGTACAGAAGACTACATATCATAGAGCGATATGTATTTTGATCAACATCCGGTGATATATCATATTTACTGAGATTGCAACCAACCACTATAGGTTTGATAATAGGAGAGGAATCCTCCATCTGAAATTTCTTCAACATCTCTTTCAATTATTTTTCTTGAGAGATAAATATTCCTGCAGAACTCTGATTTACTTGTAAACCAAGAAAACATGACAGTTCTCCTATCATGGACATCTCAAATTATGTTTTCATAGAGTTACAAAACCATTGGACAGATGATTCATTAGTACATCCAAAAATAATATCATCTACATAAACCAAAACACCTAGTAAATGATCACCTTCAGACTTAATGTAGAGATTGTTGTCAATAATACCTTTCTTGAACCCTTTGTTTTGTAAAACTTTGTCCAGTCTATAATACCAAGCTCGTGGTTCTTGTTTCAGTCCATATAAGGCCTTCTTCAACTTGCAAACATAATTAGGATTATCTGTCAATGAGAATCCTTTAGGTTGCTCCATATATACTTCTTCCTCTAGATCTCCATTAAGAAATGCTGACTTAACATCCATTTGATAAAATTTAAAGTTCTTATGACATGAATAAGAAAGAAACATTCTGATGGATTCCAATCTTGATACTGGTGCAAAAGTTTCAGCAAATTCCTCACCTTCAACTTGTGCATACCCTTTACAGACCAATCTGGCTTTATTTCTAACAACTTGTCCTTTTTCATTCATTTTATTATTGAACACCCATTTGAAACCTATTACATTCTTATCTTTAGGTCTAGGGACAAGCTCCCAAGTATTGTTCTTCTCAATCGGATCAATCTCTTCATTCATTTCTCTAATTCAATCATCATGCTGGCTAGCTTCATCAAAAATTTTAGGTTCAGTCATAGATAAAAAAACAACATGAGATTTTTCTGAGTCTTTAATCAATTTTCTTCTTGTCTGAACTCCTTTATTTATATCTCCAATTATCTGATTTTCAGGATGATTCTTTATAACAATTCTGAGAGGTGATTTTGCTTCTTTATGATGATTTGTGTCAGCCTGAGTATTCATATCTTCATCTGATTCAGACTCTTCCCTTTCTGATCCTTGGACCTATTCATCTTCATCTTCATCTATTTCTTTTGTGCTTGGTTCAACACTGCTTACATTTCTGTCTGGGATTTCTTCATCAACTTTTATGTCTATACAATCAACCAGTTTATGCAGTCTCTTATTGTAACATCTGTACCCTTTACTATTTGTAGAATAACCCAATAAGATACCTTCATCGGCCCTATCATCATATTTTCCAATATTTTCATCATTGTTATTGATATGACATTTACTCCCAAAGATTTTAAAATGCTTGATTGAAGCAGGTCTTCCAAACCATAGTTCATAAGGAGTCTTGTCACCATGTGGCTGAGATGAGCTTTGTTAAGGATATGAACGACTGTATGAATTGCTTCTACCCAATATATCTGAGGTATGTTCCTTTCATTCATCATTGATCTTGCCATTTGTTGTACTGATCTATTCTGCCTCTCAACAACTCCATTTGCTGTGGAGTCCTTGGAATTGTGTACTCTCTTTTGATCCCATGTTTATCACATAAATCTTTGAAGTTCCATGAACTAAAATCTCCTCCTCTATCAGATCTTACTGCCTTTAATATTTTTCCTATTTGATTCTCAGTCAGAGCCTTAAACACTTTGAATTTTTCAAATGATTCATATTTTTCCTTCAAAAAGGCAACCCATGTTAGTCTAGAATAATCATCAATAATCAACATAAAATAATTTTCTTTTCCTGTACCTTATTTCCTTGATGGTCCACATAAATCCATATGTACTAACTGGAGAGGTTTTTCTGTTGAAGGAAAGTTTTTAGATTTGAACTGAGTGTGAGTAATCTTTCCTATCTAATAGGGTTTACAAACATAGTCGTATGGCTTTGATATCTTCGGAAGATATTTTACCGCCCTATTGTTTCCGAGCTTAATTATATGATCAAAATTTAGGTGTCCAAGTCTCCTATGCCACAACCAACTTTCATCATACTTGCTTAAGTGTCATTCTTATTTTTCTTCTTTTAACACATAGACATTGTTTTCTGTTCTTATCCCTTTTGCAGCTAACTGTCCTGAATTCATAGATTTTATTCTACAGTCTTTAGAGGTAAAGACAACTTCACATCCTCGGTCACAGACTTGACTGACACTAAGAAGATTATGTTTTAGGCCTTCTAAAAACAACACATCTTGAGCTTTCCCTTTGCAATTACTCAAACTTACCATTCCTTTACCTTTTATTTTTCCTGGTGCATCATTTCCAAAAGTTACATTCCCTGATTTTCTTTCACTTAGAGTTAGAAACTTATTTTTGTCTCCAGTCATATGTTTGGAACATCCACTGTCAATATACTAGGGATTATTTTGTCTTTGGGCTGATAACACTAGTCCACACTTGTCATCTGCATTCTTCTTCCAAACCTTGACATTTTCAGCAGTGGGGATCAAATTTGGATTGTAATTCCTTAAGTGACAGTTTGCAGCTTTATGTCCATAATTATGGCAGTTGTAACATTCTGGTTCACTGAATAACATATCATAATGATTGTTATGATCATAACTGTTGTTGTGTTTCACCTGTTTCCTTCTCCCAGTCATCACATGATTTATAGTCTGTGATTGTCTGTTGCTTGGCTGTCTCAATCTTTGTGGTGGCAGATAATTATTCCTTGAAAAACTTGATTGCTCATATCTAAATATTAAATAAAAATTTATAGCTTTGTGACCAAAGTTAGGGCAGAAAAAACAATAACCATAGAAAAAATCTTTGTACCTTGAAAAAGTCTGTCTTCTTTAAGGAGGTTGATTTCTTTCATGCCAATAATCTCTCTGATCTACAGATTCAGTTCTGGTACTTTTTCTTTCATTCCTTCTTGGTGGATGATTTTCTTTCTTTGTTTCTGCAGAGTGACTGTTGTCAATGTTTGAGAATTTGACAAACTTGATAGGTTCTGTATTAGTTGGATGATCACTACTTGATCCTTCTTCATACCCCAATCTAGATTTCAACTTTGGGTTTCTTTGCTAATTTAGAATGGAGGTTAATCCTTCTGAGGCTTTAATACTTGGCATATTTTGGTGATACAATCCCTTAAACTTCTCCATTTCTTTTCTGGTTTTTACTATCTCTTCTTATAAGGCTTCACGCCTCGCTTTCTTCTCTGACAACTGTTGTTTCAGTATGTCTTCTATTTTCTTTTCCTCTTCTAATTCCACTTTCAACAGGGCAAAGTATTCATCAGGATGTTTACTGTCTTTCTCGAACTGTATTAGCAATTGTTTTTTCTTTCTGTTCTTAATTCTAAGTCTGTCAATCTCTTCCAGTGCACTAATCAGTTCTCCTTCCATATCAACCACAACTTCTTCATCATTATCATCACTGCCTATGTTTTTATTATCACAATCCTCTTTTTCCATAAGCATGAAGTCATTTACCTTATATTCACAGGGAGAGTCACTATTGGTGTCATATGAGGAATTGTCATTATTTGCACACAAAATTTTCTTCTTACTATATTTCTTGAATTTGTACTTCTTTTCATCATCAGAGTTTTGGTCCTTTTTCTGATGGGGACACTTAGATGCAAAATGACCTATCTTACCACAGTTAAAACATTTGAAGGGAAGCTTGCCTTGATATTTTCCTGATCCTTTCTTTAACCTTCTCACAAATTTTGCCTCAATATCATCTAAATCTGAATCAGTATTCTTGTCTGCTTTAAACGATGCTTCTCTAGTAATGGATTTATCTTTGATAATTCTCATTTCATATGCAGTAAAAGTTCCTATAAGTTGATCAATGGACAAAGTTTTAAGATCATTTAGTTCTTCTATTGCAGAGACTTTTGGATTAAATTTATCAAGCAAAGATCTTAAAATCTTCTGAACTAAGAGTGATTCTTCAAACTTCTCACCAAGACCCTTCATGGCATTCACAAGTTCTTCAACTCTTAAAAAATACTTACTAACTGTTTCATCTTCATTCATCTTTAGTTGTTCAAACTTCAACCTAAATGTTTGAAGTTTGGCATCTTTTACTTTCTCATTTCCTTCATAGCTACTAATAATTTTATCCCACGTTTCTTTGGCAGTTTGAAGATGCATCACCTTTACAAACTCGGCTTCTGCAAGTCCATTCAAGATAACATTCATTCCCTTAGCATTAAATCTAAATTCTAACTTATCATCCTTGGAAGCTAGCACAACAGTCTTTATGTATCCAGTCTCTACTACATCCCAAACATCAGCACCTAAGGCCATTAGGTATGTTCTCATTCTAACCTTCCAAAAGGAAAAAATTGTTCCATGAAACAGAGGAGGCTTACTGGCTGAAGTCCCTTCATGACTTGTCATGTTTAATCTTACATATCTACCTTTAAATAAAAGGAACCCACTCTGATACCAATTGTTGAAATTACTAAGACAACTGAGAGGGGGGGGTGAATCAATTGTTACTGTGCTTAAACAATATTAAGTCAATTAATTCATTTTTAATCTTTCTCCAAGTGACCATCAATATTATAAAATATATGAACAACATAAATAATGAGAATCACTCACACATAAGATATACACAGAGACAAATTTTCACGAGGAAACCCATAAAGGGAGAAAACCTCTTCTTCTTCAAAATGATAGGCAGTCTTTTAAGTTTTGTACATCATCTATAATTGAGCACCAACTCAATGTGAGGCTACTA